>CAEFZY010012702.1:0-31799 GCA_903066815.1 Brachyrhaphis roseni
GAGAGAGCTAATGCTCTGGCTGCAAATCTTGACAAGAAGCAGAGGAACTTTGACAAGGTTTTGTTCTTGTCATTTCATTCCTGTTCTTACTGAGGGACACAAAGTCAACAATGGGCAACAAATTTTGATCTATTTATGTTTTTAGGTTCTTGCAGAGTGGAAGCAGAAGTATGAGGAGAGCCAGGCTGAGCTGGAAGGAGCTCAAAAAGAAGCTCGCTCCCTGAGCACTGAAATGTTTAAGCTTAAGAATTCATATGAAGAAGCTCTGGACCATCTGGAGACCTTGAAGAGGGAGAACAAGAACCTGCAACGTAAGAGCAATTTTACAATTTCAGTCAAGTAATGAAACTAGTGATTGATAAAAGGTTACAGATTAAAAAGTGAATAGTATCTGAACAATCATGGGAATGCATTCATACATTGTTCCATAACTTTAACTCTGTTTTTAAACTTGTGTAATATTGTAGACCATTGTTTACAAGGTGTAACAAGTTTTAAAACGATGAAATGCCAGTTTACGTTTTAACACTGCAGAGAGCCGCTGACATGATTCAGCTTAGTGTATATTGAGTACATATTGAGTACTTATGTACTCAATATGTACAGTGTTCAGCAAAAAAAAAATTATTCTTCTTTTTTTTGGCAGAGGAAATTTCTGATCTGACTGAGCAAATCAGTGAAACTGGAAAAACCATTCACGAACTAGAGAAATCAAAAAAAGTTGTAGAGACAGAGAAGACTGAACTTCAAACTTCTCTTGAAGAGGCAGAGGTATTGGTTTCACCAAACTAATTTCAAAAGACACTGTTTATTGGAGCTCATAGTTACCGTACTAACAGGCTAATTTATTTTCTTAGGCCACCCTGGAGCATGAGGAGTCTAAGATTCTCCGTGTCCAGCTGGAGCTTACCCAAGTCAAGAGTGAAATCGACAGAAAACTTGCAGAAAAGGATGAAGAGATCGAGCAGATCAAGAGGAACAGCCAGAGGGTGATGGAGTCCATGCAGAGTACTCTGGATGCTGAGGTCAGGAGCAGGAACGACGCCCTGAGAATCAAGAAGAAGATGGAGGGAGATCTCAATGAGATGGAGATACAACTGAGCCACGCCAACCGGCAGGCGACAGAAGCCCAGAAGCAGCTGAGAAACGTTCAGGGACAGCTTAAGGTATTTGAACTTCACTGAGTAGAGAGGTTCTTGCCAAATATTAATCAGATTACATTGCTTATTTGTTTTTATCATTTTTAAGGATGCACAACTGCACCTTGACGAGGCTCTGAGAGGACAAGATGACATGAGAGAGCAGGTTGCGATGGTGGAGCGCAGGAACAACCTGATGATGGCTGAAATCGAGGAGCTCAGAGCTGCTCTGGAGCAAACAGAGAGAAGCCGCAAAGTGGCTGAACAGGAGCTGGTGGATGCTAGTGAGCGTGTTACACTGCTGCACTCTCAGGTATTTGATAATCAAATCAGCACGTTCAAGTTACCAACCATACGATTATTGAATATCATTTTAACTGTTGGCTGTTTAGAATACCAGCCTCATCAACACCAAGAAGAAGCTGGAGGCTGACTTCATTCAGGTTCAAGGTGAGGTGGAGGATGCCATTCAGGAGGCAAGAAATGCTGAAGAAAAGGCAAAGAAGGCCATCACTGATGTGAGTCCTGTTGATTTTTGTCTATGTGAAAGTCAGGTTTTCATAACAGACTATGAACGTTTCAACAAAGCTGACTCCTAAAAATTTCAGGCTGCTATGATGGCAGAGGAGCTGAAGAAGGAGCAGGACACCAGTGCTCATTTGGAGAGAATGAAGAAGAACCTGGAGGTCACAGTGAAGGACCTGCAGCACCGTCTGGATGAAGCTGAAAATCTGGCCATGAAGGGAGGCAAGAAGCAGCTCCAGAAACTGGAGGCCAGGGTATGTGAAAGGGGAACACTCCTTGTAGGTCTTTTTTTCCCAGTTATTTATGTGTTTACTATCATTTTTTCTTTCATTAAGGTTCGTGAATTGGAGGGTGAGGTTGATTCTGAAGTGAGACGCAGTGCAGATGCTATCAAGGGAGTACGAAAGTACGAAAGAAGAGTGAAGGAGCTGACCTATCAGGTTAGTGGCTGTGGCCACAACAAATATAACACACATAGAACATAAATTGTTAAAGAATTTAAGAAACTTTTGATTTTGCACTGCAGACGGAGGAGGACAAGAAGAATATTGCTCGACTGCAGGATCTGGTGGACAAACTGCAGCTGAAAGTGAAATCCTACAAGCGGCAGGCTGAGGAGGCTGTAAGTAAATTAAACTTATTTGTTTTAAAATTTATTTAAGCATAGAGAAGTTGACTTTATGGTGCCTTGTTGAACAGGAGGAGCAGGCCAACGCTCATCTGACCAGATACAGGAAGGTGCAGCATGAGATGGAGGAGGCACAGGAGCGTGCTGACATTGCAGAGTCCCAGGTCAACAAGCTGAGGGCCAAGAGTCGGGAGATTGGCAAGGTACAAAAGCAAATCTTTAGCATAACTCTCATTTATGTACCTTTTTGACTTTAAAACTGATGACTCTACTGAAGAGTATCACTGTTATCCTGCCATTTCAGACCAAGGACTCAGAGGAGTGATGAAGAAAACATGCCTCCAGTATGTGGTATCAAGGAATCATACAATATGAGTAACTTGCTGCACACTGACTTTAGCATGTCAAGCATGCATTAACATTGTCAAATCAATAAAAGTAGTGGAGTTTGATGAATTTGTTTTCTGTCTTTTTATGCCTCACTGAAACACAGAAAATTCCAAATATATAAAGCATGTCAAACACATCTGCCTGCAAAGCATTTACATTAGCATATGCTAACAGGTAATGTAAGATCATTATCAACCAATGGGGATAATTTGAAAGGGATTCTTCTACAAAACGGACTTTTTTGAACTTTATATTTGTATTCCCTCATTAAAAACGTACCTGGAGTGTTGATTATTTCATGCTGAGCTTCTGGCCCCAAATAGCAACCCGGAGTGCACCTCCCTCACTCAGCTCTACCAGACTAGCGGCAGCAGTAATTAGTAAACACCTGGAGGACCATGCAACCGCTGAACAGTTGTTAATGGCATCAATGGACAGCCTGGAGAAGTATTGTTGTGATGACGTACTGAAGAAGGAGTGTGGGAAGAAGTAGAAGATTCTTAAAGAGACAGAGGCCAATTTCAATAGATATGATCCAAAGTCAAATTTCTTTTAATTATTATTTTAAGCATTTTTATTACAACTGAAGGTGGCATAATTACTTTATAACAGAAACTTGAAATTATAACTTCAACTTCACCATTTACAGAAAGCAGCAGCTGCAGTGACTACTGGTATCCAATTCAAGCACACACAGAGCAACTACTGTACTGACGGACTAACTTATTGTATCAGTGTCAAATAACTGTTAGCTAACATCACCAATTAGGTTATTTTTCGTTTCCAGACGTCTTTGAATAGGAAACTTTTGCACTGATGCGAATACAAATAATGAAAATATTCATAAGCAGATTTATTGTGCTCGCTAAACAAGGTTATACAGAATCACTATGTATTTGGGTTTCTCTGTATGCAAAACTCACCAGACTATGAACAAACTGATCATTACAACTACAAATCATTAAAAACCATCCATGCTATTCATTTTTGCTGCTATAATTTCTTGATTCTGTCTGTGAGTGACAAAATTATTGTCACCATTGCAATTATCGAAATAAAAATGTCAATTCAAGGACACAAAAAGCACAACATTTTTGGTCAAGATGTTTACAACCATTTTTGCTTAAACTGTGGTACACGGGCTCCCTCTAGTGGTCCTGTGTGGACAATTAGGTGTCACTTGGCAAATATTAACTAAAGAGAATTGAAAGGCAGTGCTTTTGTCCCACCGTGGGGGAATTCAGGTGTACCAGCAGCAAGAAATAGAAAAACTGAAAAAAAGGATAGGAGACTGTACAATAAAGTCAAATTTACAATATATATATATATAAATACAGCATAGTTAATAAATGTATCATAAGGTCCAAAGAAAATTAAAAAGAGAAGGGTTGCTTAAACCATTTACAGAGAGTGTTATTTTTTGTGTAGAAAGCTCCAACAAACTATTTACAATAAATAAAATATACTGTGCAAATACAGCGGGGATGTGCAAAAAACACCAGGGATGTAAACACTGACTGAGTCTGTAGTGAGCAGTGATGGTTGTAGATCCTAAAATTACCATCAATAACTCTCCTTTGTGCATCTAGAATGCATCAGTCTATCACTAAAGGAACTCTTCAGTTCAGCAGCAGCTTCATGCATGGGGTGCAAGATTTTATTTAACAGTGAGGTTATTTTAACCAGAGTTCTTCGGTCTCCCACCCCCTCCACTGGGCCAAGAGGTCGTCCCAGGACAGAGCTGGCCTCCCTGATTATCTAATCACTTCCTCTTAGCTGTAGATAAGGTGCTGCTCCTACAGAGATCACCCCAGAAGATGGCCGATGCCTCTACACAATCAAAAAAAGGTGCCCCCTGCAAGCAATAAAGAATTGACAAACATATGTGACCACAACACAACATGTCACAGAGAGCAGCATCATGCATGTAATGTTGAAGATCCATGAAAAAAAAACAAAAAATCCCTTTTGAAAAAAATAAAATAAAATCACCCACAATATTTCCCACAGTCCCAACAGAAGCTATTGAAGTTTATGGTTGATGCATACTTTGAAAACGTGGTGAAATGAGTGACGGGAACATGCTGCTGTTAGTTTAGGTCGCCAGAGGTCAGCATTGGACGGTAGACGCTGCTGTCTACAGCGGGAGCTGATCCGTGCCGTTATTAAACAGGTGAAGCGCAGACTGTTTGGTCGCTTTCAGAGATTTCTTGCTTATAGTTTTATATATATGTATAGATATATTCTTCAGTCGTTCTCTGATGGTGTTGATGTGAGGAGGAGGTGAGGTGTTATCCACTGTGGCTTGGGATGCGCAGTGCGCTGCTGACTGCAGTGTAAACAACACTGTCCGAGCCTGCGGAGCTGCAGATCACCACGCACTTCTTGACAGCTGCTTGAAAGACACTGTGTTGATCAAGAAGCGTCTTTTTTTTTCTTTCTGTTCTCCGATCTCTGTAAGCGGATAAGAACCTTAATTTAATCGGCGCTTTTAAAAGGATTTTCTGCGCCTTTTCAAATTAAACTCCACATATGTCACTCAGTACATCTACTACTTCCGTGCAAACACCACTCCCAGATTGCCCTTTAAACAGCTCAACGGTTTTAGCTGCAACGAAACAGTCAACTCCTTGATTTTTTTTTTTTTTTTTTCTTGGTCCAAAAATGACGGACAACCAGGAGAACGCAGACGCTGAAGACGCGTCTCCGTCCGGGAGCCCGACCTTGCCGCTCCGGCCACCCTGCGATCGTCTGCCCTGCCACAAGAGCAGCGTGTGCTCCCGCTCCTACTTTGTGGTCGTGATGGTGTTTTTTCATGTCTACATCATTAATGTCATAGCGCTGCTGTTTTACGTGCACTACAGCAGCGGGCAGGAAGACGCCAGCTCCAGCAGCGATGCTCCCAGCGGAGGTGGCCAACCCCAGCGCTCGGAAGCGCGACGTCCGTCGCCATCGAAGCCCGACTTTGTGCGGGATGTTTCCCTGACGAGAATCGAGGGGATACGGGTGAGCGATATGTGATGAGGAGTCTCTTTTGAGTTTTTATTTGACCTGCTGCATGTAAACTAGCGCTGATGTATGTTTTAGGTGGGACATGTCCAGAAGGTGTCTCTGGTGCCAGGCAGAGTGCATGAGATGAAGACTTTGAGTCTGAAACCGCTGCTGTTTGGTGAGAAGAACAAATACCTATGGGAGCCTCTAATAGCCAAGCATAGGAGCAAACATTTTTTATGCTTATTGCAAACCTACAGTTGCTAAAAGTATTGGATCACTTGCCTTCTCACAGAACATTCGGGTTTAATAAGATCTCAGGCCAACCTTTGCAGGTATAAATGCTTAGAAATTTCTAGGAAGGCTTTCCACAAAGTTTCGGAGATTGTTTGTGGTAATGCTTTACCCTCCTTCCAGAAGCTCATTTATAAGGTCAGACACTAATGTTAGACAAGAAGGTCCAACATCAGTCTCAGTCCGAGCCTGATGTTTGTCCATGCTCTAATTTATCCTAAAGATGACATGTCTGGTTAAGGTCGGGGCACAGTGCAGGCCAGCCAAGTAAATATATAACAAAGTTGCTTTTCCAGGCCTTTACTGGTCTAAAATTATGTTGGACCAAGAAACAAAACACAACAAAGTATTTCAACAAAGCTGGAAGCATGAAATCATCAAAATTGTTTAGGTATGCTGAATGAATAGTCAATAAATGTAACAGAAAACATATTAATTATGATAATGTTATAACAACCTAGTATAATATTCTATAATATTATTTTGGTTTGAATGTCTTTGTTCTTGATTCAGTAAAGTTTACTTGAGTGTAGAATACTTCAAAAGTAATATTAGTGAAGTACAAATAAAAAGCATGGTGTATTAAAAGTACTCCATAAGTACTTTTATTTCCCCAAACAATTACTGAAGTACATGCAAAGATATCACTTTTTAAATAGCATTAGGCTTGTTTTAACATTTGCTTTGTAAAGTCTAAATTTTTTGTACTTTTAATTGGGTCTGCATTAATCCACTGCAGCAAAACACCATCGTAGCAAAAAAATCTTAACACAAAGTGTAAACCTTCCTAAATTTATTTTAGAAATATCTATGTTTCTAAGTGTGTTTTGTTGTCTTATGCAGAGATCCCTGGGTTTTTGTCAGAGGACGAGTGCCGCGTGGTGATGCAGCTCGCTCAGCTGAAGGGTCTGATGGAGAGTCAGCTGATGGTACAAGAAGGCCAAGAGGAGCTGGCTAAAGAGCTCGACCTGAGCCCTGAAGAGATCTTTAACCTTCTTGATATCAACCAGGATGGACAGCTGCAGCTTCATGAGGTGTATGTCAGCTTGTGGATTTGAAAGTTATTTATTTCTTCCAAGAGTGAAATATCTCATGCCGTCTTTACTGCTGTGCCTCAAAGATACTGACTCATTCCAGAGTGAGAGACGGCATCTGGCTCACTCCAGAGAACCTGCGAGAAATTTATGACGGGCTCAAAGCCGATAAGGATGGTGACGGTAAGAAACTCTGTAGTACTTCATTATAACTGCTGGGTTTTACCCAAAATGATCATGATAGCAACAGTAGGAAGTGCAATAAGGTAGAGACTGAAAGCATTTTTTTTTTTTGCAAGGATGTGCAAAGTTAAATATAATCATTGAAAATATATTTATATCAAAATAAATATACTTGAGCTTAGAAAAAGCACATAGAAGTACTGCTTATAAAGTCAAACTGTACGGCTACAGGTGAGAAAAATGCTTTTCTCCAATTCTTTTTTTCAGCCTCTTGTTAACCAGAGGTAGAATTAGGTAGAAACAGCATTGGTTTATCAGAGACAGAACTGGACCCGCTTAAGGACTTACACGAGTTTGTACTCAAGCCAGTTCTTGTATTAAAATTTGGACTGCTATTGTAAAGGTAAAGTTGATGCTGCTGCACTCCTAGTGCGCACCAAAAACTGCTACTTTGTGGATATGTGGATTTTCCCTATGAATGATTGGCAAGAGCATTCAGAAGAAATAGAGCTGATTTCTGCGTGATCTGATCGTATGAGGCTCTTCACCCTGAAAATATTTTAAGTTGTCCATCCATCTGTCCGTCCGTCCGTCATTTTTTAACTTTCTTTGGTTGGAAAACTTTGTAGTCATAAGGATTTTCAATAGTCTTTTCAAGTTTGAAGCCTTATGGAGGTTTGTTGGATTCAGCTACATTTTCTGTACAAATGTATTTTGGTTAATTACTGTTGTCATGGTGATAGGTTTGCTGAGCCAGGAAGAGTTTCGGCTACTGAGCAGCGACGCTTTCCAGCGCTTTCTGCTGGAGCGAGGGGTGAAAAGGAGTCAGCTGGTTCGGAACAGCCGGCACACCTGGCTCTATCAGGGCAAAGGAGCCCATCAGGTCCTCCAGGAAATCAAAGAGAGGTGAGCAAGTCTAAACTGCAGATGAGGATTCAGAGGTTGCTGCTCCCTATATGTTTAAAGGTGGCTGTTCTTCCATTAAAGGGTGACTCGCCTCACTCGGCTGCCGGCCGCTTTAGTGGACCTGAGTGAGCCGCTTCAGGTGGTTCGATATGAGGAGGGGGGCCACTACCACGCCCACCATGACAGCGGGCCGGTCTACCCTGAAACAGCATGCACACACACACGCCTTGCAGCAAACACCTCCACTCCTTTTGAGACCTCTTGCAGGTGAGGCACTGACAGAACGTTCAGCTGGGATTTCGTCTGTCTGATGTCGTTACTAAACTGTGCAGTGTGACAGCTGGCATGCTACGTTTGGTGACTCAACATTGTGCATCTGCTACTGGTTTGCTAACTGTTTGTACATGCATGCGTGTGTGTTCGTTTGCACCATACGTGTGTGTGTCAATTTAAACCTGTGTTGCACACTTAGGTACATCACAGTTCTCTTCTACCTGAACTCTGTTGATGGGGGCGGGGAGACCGCATTCCCTGTGGCAGACAACAGGACCTATGATGAAGTGGTGCGTAAATGTGTCCAAAGAGAGTTGGAAAAAGTGTACAGAGTGCATGGGTTTCACATCTGTGCTAACTCACATGTTTGTCAGCGAGTGGTTGTGCTTGGCATGAAGGACATTGTTCCACTTAGTTCCAGTTTGTGTTTTAGTCTCTGATACAGAATGATGTGGATTTGATGGACACCAGAAGAAACTGTGACAAGAGCAACCTCAGAGTGAAACCCACCAAAGGGATGGCTGTTTTCTGGTACAACTATCTCTCCGATGGAAGAGGTGCGGAAATGATAACACATGCTTTTTTGGAATAATTTTTGCAAAGATTCCATTTTATTTCAAATGTAAGTTTTTAGTTTCAAAAGTTACGTTTTCCTTGTTGAAATCAGGTTTTAAACCCATACAGTGACATTTGTTTATTGACTGATTTGTGCTAGATTTATGACACAGGCAGAACGTGTTGATTTGTCATTCTTTCATTTTTCACATTCAAAACACAATTTTATAAAAAAAAATTCTCACTCCATATGTTCCTAAAGTGTTTTATTGCCCACAGTTTCGATTTGATATTATAGGTAAGGGTTTGCCCAAGACTTCACTGCATTGCATCTAGTTGCATTTTCTTTCTTAACCGCTTGAATTATTTTAAGGATATTGTTCACCACTGCTCTTACAGAGATTCTAAATTAACGTATTTGTATATGACTTGTCTGCTTGTAGATTTTTAAAATGTCAAACCCAACAAGAAATGTTTTATTTTTTATAAAATGGTTATGCGTTTATTCTCTATAATCGCCTAAATATTAACTATGTATCAGAAAATATCTAATGATGTGCAAAATCTCATAAGATTCCACATCTTCTTATTCCTGTACTAAATCCAGACTTTCTTGTAATACTAGTTTAGGAAGCAAAGACAAATACTGATTAAAATTGTTTTCAAAATTTTAGGAATATCTTTTTCCTTGAAATTATGTTTTATAATGTTTTCTTCTCTAAATGTAAATCAAACATCTCTGTTTTTGTTTTCTTGTCAGGTTGGGTAGGAGAGCAGGATGAATATGCCCTGCATGGAGGCTGTGTGGTCACCCGCGGCACTAAATGGGTAGCCAATAAATGGATCAATGTTGATCCAGATTACCAGCGCCAGGCTCGCTACCAGCAGTTGGTTTCACAGCTGCCAGACGATGAGGATGACGACGACCTGACTTCGAATGCAGACATACAGAATCCCAGCATCCATCAAGATTTGTAGCTCCTACACCAATACATTCATATGTTTAACAACAAAATCCTCCACCTCTTCCTCTTTCCTGTGCACAGCATTTTTTGGACCAGTTTGCAGCGTTGAGATTTATTCAGGGAAAGAGTTCACTGAGGGAAATAGATCCTTTTGTACAACAGTCTATTTATTTTGTGTATTATTCTATTTCTATTTCCCTGTAGGGTTTAGTGACATCTAGTGGCAAAGTTTCCAAGTGCATGCTATGATTTTTTTTTTGCGTTTGAAACTCACCTTCCAGACCCTGTAGGTCAATATCAACAGTTGTCAAAGAGAAAAAGTATTTTTAAAATTATAGATATAGCCAGGGTTTGTCTGATCCACTATAAAAAATACTGCAGGAACCTGCAAAAAAGCGACTCAAACAATCTCTATGTAAACATCTATATATCTTTTTTCAATAATAGCACAGTGTTTCTTATATTATTGTGATATCTTGCCTTTCTGCCAGTAGATTCCTCTAAATGTTACACACTTGAACTTAAAATGACACATTTCTTTGCATGCATAATTTAAAAGGTTTTGCTGTGGCTACAAGCAAACATTTGCACTAGAAAATTGTGACAGCTGCCGTTACCAAAAGAAGCTCACACCTCTTGGTGTGATGCATGATGCCTTGTCTATGTCTCTTCAGTACAATACTACTGTTTTCTTCAGAATGCACAATGAATGAAAATGATGTCCAGAGTTAATTTTATTTGTTTATTAAATAATTACTGAAAATGCACTCTCTCACTGTTCCTGCACCGAATAAAATGTAATGAAACTCAATAGTCCTGTGAATCCTTCTTTTCCAACAATACTTTAAATATGTTTAAATAACATTTTAACATGACAGTAAAATGAAAACAAAAACATAACCAAAAGTACAAAGAGGTGCAAATGATTTAAACAGTGTCCTTAATTTGTTTCTACTGAGGTGGCAGACCTTCTTTTAATCTGTAAAGCTGCTCGTTATGATCAAATTTTAGACTTTGGCTGCTTTGCGTACCAGTTGTTGTACCTTATAATGACAGCATTTCGGATGAAAAATGAGATATGTACAATTTCGTAAAGCATATTTTTCAAAAGCATAATGTTGCAGTTTTCAAACAGTTGCTTTACAAGATGTTTTTATCTTCCTTAACTTTGTCCTTCCTCTGCATGCAGTGACAAGATAAATGTTGGTCTAGGCTTAGTAAAGTTTGACATTTTAAAGTTGTTTTCAGGAGGCGCTAATTTGCTCTTGCAGTTATTTCCTGATTTAAATGAATGGCATGTACTTTGTGATATCTATGTAACACATGCAATTTTCCCATTTTGATGAAGAATGGTTGTGGGTCTCATCAAAATTAAAGCCCAGGAAGGCAGAAAATCATGAATTTAATGTTAAAATTTATCAAGCACTTAATTAGACTTAAAGAGTACCAATTTATTTATATATTTTTTGCAGGAATCATTAAAGTTGCTACTAATTGTGACTTTTTCTTTTTGTTAAAAAAAAAAATCTAAGTAAATTAAAGGCTGGATTGAAAAAATCATTGTGAGAATATGCTATTGCATTAAAATCTACTTTAACTTTTAAAATTATTATGGCATTCTTTTTCTTTGCAGATTAATGTTGAAATGTAGGAATCATACCATCGGTGCGAAAATAAGCATGTTTTGTGCAACGTAGCAAACTTGTAAGATTTAGAAATATGAACAAATATGTAAAAGGTTGCTGGCAACAAGATGCCCACAGATCAAATCTAAAACAGGTTTAGTGTTATCTGTAACAACAACACAGGTTCATTCTCTCAGTTCTGAAGGCTATTTGAACAAAATGAATGGAGTAAGGAGTTTGATAAACAAAACAATTCCTCCAATGGACAGATACTAAACAGAACATGAGTTCCAAAGTCCAAAAGATCGCTAAAAATCCACCAGAAGACCTGGAACCAACAAGTTTAAAGGATTAAAAAAGTCAAAACGAAGAAATAAACGTTGACTCCTGCACTACACTGTATGTTTTATATAACTAGCTCCTCATACCTGTTTAAACTTTATTCTGCTCATGGTCATTCACTTCCAAATGAAATTTAACAGCTTCTTTCACCTTCCTTTTTTTAATTTCCCTTGACATCTTGTTGGCTTTAAAATTTTGTGCCGCACTGCAGGGCCTGTAACAGAAAATTTTCAGAAAGTCAGTACATGAAACAAACATGGGTGTAATTACTGTAAAAAGCCACACAGACAATGAATGGTGAGATATTTGTGTGTTATTTCTGGACTCATCGCATGTGACCTGTAAATCAGCCTCTTTTACTCACCTGTGTTGGGTCGTATCTGGGAAGCAACGCTGCTCCACGATGGTTGAGGCAGTAGAGCACAGCATCATGAACAGACACAAAAAGATGTTGTTTTCTTAGGGTTTCCGAGAAGAAGTCACCACGCTCCAGTTGTTCTACGATAGACGCTGTAAAGAAGGAAGGGAATCGGGGGATGACAAAATGTATTTCTTAAAGAGCAGCTTTAGAAAAGTGAGTTTCACTCACCTTGACATCCAGAAAAGTAGATATCCACATCAATCTCACGGAAGTCCCGGAAGATCTGTTAACACAGAAAATAGAGGAGAGTTTTCTTCAGTCAATGTTTTTAATTTTAAAATATTTTATTTCATTTTGAAGATTTCAGCAATAAACAAACAAAACGAGGTAAAATTTTGTAGACTACATCTGTGCACTGGTGTAAAATTACCCATAACATGTTAATGCTTCTTTAATTTTTAAAATATTATTTAAATATGTATATACAGTACAGCATAAAAAAGTTCCGTAGAGCTAATTTTCACCAAATGTCATCGTTAGGTATTTCACAAGATAAACAGATTCAGTTTCTATCCATTTAATTCTAATATAAATTGGTGCAGATGCACTTCATTTCAGTCCAATTCAATAATGTTGTCCAATTCAGCTCCAAATATATGCAGTCATTTTTATTCTATTTTAATGCAGTGCTCCCTGAGGGATCGAAGGTCACCGGCATTCAATGTTGGTTTTACTTGCAGGGGTTTCTCCAGATTCTCTGAATCTTTTGATCATTTTATGAACTGTAGATAACAATATACCTACGTTTGTACTTATAAATGTATGGAGAAATATTGTTCTTAAACAGTAGGACTGTTTGCTCACACAGTTGTTCACAAAGTGGTGAATCTCGCCCCATCCTTGCTTGTGAACAACTTTCAGAGATGTGGGTCTTTCAGAGGTGCTACCTTCATTTTCAGGTAGCACCTCTGTCAGTATTCTGACACTCGCTTGTTTTCAATGAACCTGTTCACATATGGAATGGTCTAAATACGTGGGGGGATTTTTTAGCACTCCTAAACTTTACCAGTTTTCTACTGTCCCAACTCTTTGGGAATGTGCTACAGGCATCAAATTCCTAGTGAGTGAATATTTTTTTTAAAAATGCAGTAAAGTTAATTTGTTTGGAAATTAAATATCTTTCCTATATTCAATAAGTTGAATATAGGTTGAAAAGGATTTGCAAGTTGTTGTAATTTGGTTTTATTTATGTTTTACACAACATACCAACTTCATTGTAATTGGAGTTGCAATTAGGCTGAGAAGCACTGAGTCGGGATGTGGCAAAGAAAAACAAACAAATTGCACAAAGTCAGCGTCAGCAAGAACTTCTTCATTGCTCTGCTGAGGAAAACAAGTACTAGAACAGACTGAGCCCAATTTATCTTTTATTGAACAAGAAAACTGGCAGAGAGAGTGAAGTTGATGGCTGAGCAAGAACTAAGTCAATAAATCCTTCCAGTAAAGGGACATGACCAGGTCCTTTTATTTTTTTATTACTCACATTTGTCAGTGTCTGTATGGCCACAGTATCAATGAAGTTAGCCGTGGATAGGTCAAGGATGATGGAGTGAATGTCCCATGTCCACTTCCCAAGAGACCCAAGAGACACCTGCTCTAGATCCCGACTCAGAGTGTCCTCGCTGCTGGAGCCCAGAGTGGTGGTGTCCCCGTCCTGCAGGTCCGATATCCATCCCAAACTGGTGCTGTCTGGATGTCCTCCTTTGAGGTACTCCCACCTGGAGCAACCGTCGGGAGTCCGGGGAGTGGTTGGGATCACAAACACGGTCCCGTTTCCCCTCTCGGTCCGGTTCTGTTCCTCCTCCTCTGCAGCTGTCATGTCTATGTGTGTGTCTCTCCAGTCGTCTGCCTCGTCCTCCTCCACTGAGATCTCTGGAGGCCCAGAATGCTGTTTAGCTGCTTTCTGTGACCGTTTCTGAATAATTAGAGAAAAGGAAGTAGTTTAAGCTTTAGTTACATCAGTGTAGAGCACAGATATTATGAATGTCTTGTTTTTGCATTTAAGTTGCCATAAACCTCACAGTAAAAAAATCAAATATTAAAACTGAACAAAAAAAAAATCATTTGTGTTTTATGCTGGACATTTCCCACCTCTCCTTTAGCCTGCCTCTTTGCTCGTCTTTCAGCTCTCCTTTCTCTTCTCCTCAGTTTGGCCTCCGTCCTCCTCTTATAGATAATCATTTTACCAATGTCAAGCCCACTCTGGAAACAGGTAAATATTAAGTTAACATCACAGTTACACAACAGAAACAAGAAATGGATTCTTAGGTAAACTTAGTATGCTATAAAATCTCCCATAAAATAAAAAAGACTTTTATCTTTTATAAAAACGAAGATACCGTTTTTATCTTCTCCCAATTTTTACTTCAAGTTGTTCATTCATTCTTCTTTGTCACTTTTCATTTAACAACCAAATACTCATTTTTGAGTATTAACAAGCTGTATAATTAACAAGAAATGGTCTTATAATAATCTTTCTAATGTTTTTAATCAGACCTAAACATGCAAGATGGGTTCAATTACTTTGTCATAAGTTTAAAAAAAATCCAACATCAATTGTCTTTAAATTGACCAGCATAGTGATTATATGGAATATTTCAAACAAGGTAGAACTATGAATGAATGATATCGTGCTTCTGAGACATAGTCACAAAACCTCTACAAGATAAGATATGAAGACCATAAAGTTCTCAGGACACAGGAAACAGTAAAATAAAGGAAGTTTTTAAGTCTTAAAAGGAGAAACATAAAAACATCCACAAGAAAACAAATATAAGAAAAACTAAAGCTAGTATAGTTTTTAAGTATGTATGCATGGAAAAACATGGATCTTTAAGTGATTTTAAGAGTCTGAAGAACAGAAAGACAGAACCTCTAAACGTAAAAGAAAACAGAAAAACTAGCTGGTTGTTAAATTCAAGATTTCTGGAAGTGGAATTTTATTGTAGCTCAGCTGGTGTTTTACAAGTTGACTAGACGTTAAGCTGCCTGTAATTTTATATCCTTATTGCAGTGTTTTAGCTATCTAGGCTGACATAGCTGGTGACTCAAGATGAAATGGTTGTTTGCCTGTCCCTTAACCTGGAGGAAATACTGGGAGATTTACAGTAAAGTAAATTTCCTAGTAATTTACTCCTGCTTTTTACAAAATAATACCATAAAGAATAGTTTGGAAACAATATCATCTCAACTATACCTTATCTTTATTACCACAGTAGTGTCTTTGTGTTGTTGACTGAGGTGTTGTCACAAAATATTTAAAGCATGCCCCAGAAAATGCATGTCAGAGAATAAATGACATCCTTTAAATAAAATATTATTGAATTCTGGTCTTTTACAATAAAATAAGTAATTATTTTGTCAATATAAGTAAAAAGAAATAAAATAGTGTGTACAAAAATATGAAACACTTACAGTTACCAATATATTGTAATATTGAAATGTTTAATAACAGGATAATTTAACAAAAGAACAGAAAGAAAGAGGACCAACCTTTTCTTTCAGGGCCTCCAGGTAGAGTTCAGCGTTGGCAAAATAAACTGTAGCAGAGGAGCGGAAAATAGTAACACCTGGAACCTCTCTGGCCTGTCACATACATAAATATCACCAGCTTATTTTGCAGTCAAAGCAGAAAAAAAAAAACATCTATTTTTGGCTTTCTGCATGTTTCTCTCACCTTTCTGTGTGTCTCTATGTCCACATAGAGTTCTGTACCAGGAACATTTCCCAGAACAGAGTATGTAGGCCTAATTAACAGAAGTTGAAACATGTATTTATTTGTCATTTGTCTGTGTTGTGGGACAGTATGTTGAAACTCTGATAAGGTGATGAAGAATCTTACATCTGAGTCCTGAAGGTAACTGTGAACAGAGAAAAGGCGATGGACGCAGCCAAACCCAGGTCCAGATTCAGCAGCATTGTTGACATCCAAGTCACTAACCAAACCACCTGGGGGTTGCAGAAATCAAAAGGTCCATCATAATGGCACTCAAACATTAAGGTTCCTGTCCAATCACAACATCTCACCAGATCGATTTTGCTTCTCCTCCACAGTGTAACGACATCAGAGTACTGCTTGAACATGCCCTTCAAATTCACAAGCACAATCGATGCGAGGACGGCCTAAAGCAACACACTTAATTAGACCTCAACCAGAGCGTAACCTCACTAACGCTTGTGTCCTGGATATGAACTGTTGTTGTAGTTGTAAAAGAGAGGAAAATATCTGACCTTTGGCAGCTCCTGGAACAACATCCCAAGTTTTAGTATCGTCACCAGTACGATCAGAGCAGAGGCCACTGCAGCCATCTACAAGAATGACACCCGAAGTTTTATTACTTGTGTATGGAACATATCAGTCAGTTTTGTCAGAATAAATTAGATATAGTTACATAGTAGGTTGAACAAACAAAATGATTAATAGATTTCAATAAATCGCTGATGCTGACATTTACAGTACTTATTTTAGAATCATTCAAGTTAAAACAATCACTTTTACTTCTTAATGTAATTCAGTAAATTTAACTTATGACATGCCTGATTTATATATTTTAGGGAAAATGCTACAATTTAAAAGTGAATCATTACATTTAACATACTGAAACAGTATGCAAAATTTCAAATGGTGAAAAACAGGTACTGAATATTTTGTACATTTATGAAAAGAAATCATTTCCCATTTCCACTTAATGCATAATATAAGATGCTGTATTACAAGCGAAATGATTTGCCTTGTAGAAACAAGCAATATTTACATTCTCATGTCATTTGTTGCTTTAAAACTATTTCACATTGTTTCTTATGGAGAAGCTTTAGCAAACAAAAGGGTTTTACAGCTCATTGAAACATGTCTTGTTTCATTTGTTTACTTGGGTTTTCTTTTGGCTTGCAACTAAAAGTTTTCTTTTCTATTTCAGAAAATGCAGAATGACTTATAATGGGGAAAATAGAGCTAATTTAAATCTTGTCTGCTGTTGCTTACTCACTTGAGTTTTTCCTCCAGCGGTCTCCTGGACGAGACTTCGAGACATGGAGGAACAGACAGAGAAACACTGAAAGAAGCTTCCCACTGCATTACTGAGACCCAGCGCCACCAGCTCCTGCACCACGGTGGAGAAAAAGAATGAATCAATAATGCAGGAAAATACAAAAGAAGAATAAAAGCAGATGGATTAAACAGCTTGATGTGAGAACAGACTCACCTGGTTACTGTCCACCTTGTATCCATGCTTCAGTGCAAATGTTTTCCCAAGTGAAATAGATACAGCATAACCAACAATGGCCAGAGCAAAAGCGTCACCGATAACGTCTCCAAAAAGACTCAGGTTGGGCATAGAGGGAGCGCTTAAACTGGGGAAGAAGAAAAATGCAAAAGTGATGGAAAAAAGCCTCAACAGAAATTATAGCAGCCTAATATAAATCCAAAGCACTCACCCACTCGGGATCTCTCCAACAACTGATACACTGTAGTTGTTGTTTAGGTGTATAGTGGATGATAACAGAGTCGCTACTACAATCTAAAGAAATTATATGACATGAATTAAAAGCAAGCATAGTTCACAACACTGTTCCAGCCCTAGACAATACTCATTGAAATATAGTCAATCATGGACCAAGTGTGGACCTAATTATTAGCCATATATTACACATTTCTGCAGTGATGTGCATAAATGTGGGAGTCCTTCCATTACTGCTGAATCAGCTGCTTATTTCCACTGCATCTATGCTTTTTTTTTTTAGTGCTGCATCATCAGCATCACTGAGCAGTGCATACACACATACACACAGCATTGATAAAGCAAAAAGAGGCCAAAGAGTGCATCTTTATATCCACTGACTGTGATGAGTTCCACAGGAATGGGGACCGACAGCTTTGTGCTCAGAAACGAGTTGAGCTCCTTTGCTCCAATCAGGAGAACGATTGTTACAGAGCTGACCAGCAGAGTGGGAAGATGAGTTTTTGGCAGCGAGAGGCAAAGATCCACCAGAGTCTGAAAATCAAAACAAGATGAAGCAAAAGGAAAGTTAGTAATCCTTTAAATTGGGCCCCAAAATACTGAAACAGAGGTCTTTAATGTTTCTGTATGCTTATCTAGAAGTTGCGTCATCGTTATTGTGATTTATTGTAATTAGTCTGAGGTAAAATTAAAGCAATTATTTTCTAAGTTAATGCAGCACTCTCTTTTATTCAACACTCTCCTTATGTAACAAAAAAAATCACTCCCACTGTTCTCTTGAACTAAAGACCAATATCAGAACTACAATTTCTCTCTAATCTAGAAAAAGTGGTCAATGTTAAGCTTCAAAGGATTTTAGACACCCATGACGTTCGTAGGGAGTTTCAGTCAGGTTTTACACCACAGCACTGATACAGTTAGCTGAACAACAATTTTTAATTACACTCCTTTTGAACCAAAACACTTCTGCAAATGCTTCTGTTTTTGTGTTTTCAGACTAATGAGTACCCTCTGAGACCACACATCATAATAATCTGAAATTTATAGGGGAATATGTTGTTGGTAACCAAGGTAAAGATACATCCTGGTTTAACTGGGGCAGGCAGGAGTTTTTCAGTTTGTTTATGGGGTTATTTCTATTCTTCAGTCTCTTCTCACTTTGGGGTCCTACAGAGATCCATACTGAGTCCATTGCTTTTATTTTTGAACATGTTGCCTCTTGAGTTCATCTTTAGGAAGCACAATGTTGCTTACCATTGCTATGTTAACAGCAATGAGGCCAACCTGCTGGTTAAACTGAACGGTTGATCCGGAAAGTCTATTTTCTTGTTTGGTTCCTCAAGAAATCTAGGTGTAATAATAGCCAGCTAAGTCAGATAAACAGAGTAGTGGTGTTATAAAATCTAACTCCAGTGAAGCCTTATCTTTCTTTTAAAGATCTCAAGAAGGTCAGTCATGCTTTTACCACCACTTGCCTGGATTATTGCAATGCTAGTCTTGCAGCATTTATAAAATGTCCAGAACCCTGAAGCTTGATACAAACAAATAAAATATAATTCTTGTTGTCATGAACTGTCTACCTTGTTTTCTTGTTTGTTTCTGTATTGAGTTAAAAATGCTGCTATGAGATTTAATGTCTTAAATAGTGCGACCACTTCCCATTTATGTGATCTCCAAAGATTGAGTCTTTCGGTCAAACAGTGAGTTTCTGAATTTTCTGAGATTAAGATGTAAAGATGACTGGGCTTTCTTTTTGACAAATGCTTTATTTATGTTCCAGTTATATCTTAAGCTTTTTTTTGGACTTTAGACTTTACTTTATTTCTTTTTTCTGCAGTAATTTTTTTATTTCATGGTTAAGCTATGAAGCAGCTGATGGTACTTTGATGCTTGTTACACCAATAAATGTAACTTTGAAGATGTAAACATACTTTAACATATTTTTGTAAAGTTATCCATTAAAAATCACACATTTGTATTTTATCCAACATTTGTACAGAATTTTTGAAAAAGGTACAGAGCTGTAAAGAACTTGCAGACTTTAAAAATGGTTTTAATGGTAGGTAGTATTTTGTGAGATTAGAAATAAAGTCTGACTTGTCAGTGTTGTTTTTTTGAACAACATATTTTTAGCTTTTATTTTATTACTATTATTATTATTATTATTTTTTTGCATGCATGTTGGAATTGTAAGAGTATTCATATATGTTGGCTCAAATATGCCCATTAAGCCAGAGTGAGCAGATGATAATACTCACATAAACTTGTGACAGAGGCCCAGTGAAGCGCTTCGGGGAAACTTTAAATAAGTTCTTGAGTTGTGCCACTACAGCATGTGCTGCTGCAGCTGATGTGTAAGCCCGCACCAGAGGTTCAGACAGATATGTACCCACAAAGCCAAACTTTATAATACCTAACAGAACCTACAAAAACACAGTCATTTATGTGGTTAGGAAGTTGCAAAAGCAAAACCTGAGAGTTTCTCGTATTTTCTGCACTGTTTGCCAAACCTGAATAAGTCCTCCAACGAAGGTAGTAACGGCTGCCACCTGCACCCTGTAAGCGTCCCGGGCCGCTACGTCCATTTCTAAAGTTAAATTGGTCCCGTTTGTTTTCAAGAAAAACTCATCGGGAGCGAGTCTCTCTGTCACACTGCCCACCATGATGCTGAGGACAGTAAAAGTACCTAAAAAATAAATGAATATATATGCAGTGACATAAACATTTTCAGCAAGAAATGCATATTTAAATTACATTTAAAGCTAAGAAATTTAATTAAATACTTTAAGAATTGTTTGACTTTTTTAAGATTTTCTCCAATCCACACAGGCTCATAAATACACATGCATTGCATGCATTTACCTAAATCTCTTAATATTTTCCACAAGAAGACCCCAAAACTCTCCTTCAGATGACAGATTAAAATGTTTAAACCTGCTGTGAACTGGAAACTACAGAAAAACCAGAGGCACTGCCCAGTAGAGTAATTTCTACACCAAACTGACTGAGGGACTAAGACAGAAGCCCCTGATCCAAAATCTTCAGCTCAACAGAATTAAAAAAAAAGAGATTTAAAAAAAAGGCCCAAATTAATTTGACATTCATGTTGAGAACTTGTAAATTTCTTATTCTAAGGGTTTTATGTTTGAGACTGTGCTCACCAATGGAATTATGACGCGATGTCCCAAAGAAGAAGTAAATTAAAGCTGGATAGAGAGATGTGTAGAGCCCAAACACAGGAGGTACAGAAGCCAGTAGTGCATATGCCATACCTGTGAAATGCATGATAATTTTTAGCTTAATTTAAAAAATAAATACAGAAGTACAGTTTAGCTAAATGTCAAAAAAATATCAAGTTAAGTTCATCGTAAGCATTGCCTCAATCACTTGCAGCCAAGATCCATTTACTCATTTTTAACAATCATCATACCTTGTGGCAGGTGCATTATCCCCACACTGATCCCTGAGACCAGGTCAGGCATCCCATATTCCCACACCGAGTACTTGGGTAGCCAGTACAGCACAGGACAGCTGCTCATTACACTTCGCTTCAGTTTTGGCAGAGTACATCTACAAAAATAGAAGTGTTCATTTTCAAAATCATTTTTCCCGCAAAAAATTTGAAAGATGTATTTTAACACAGCAAGCCCTTTACCTGAAGGAGTCTTTTAAACGATCAGTTAGAGGTTTGTGGATTTCTGAGAGTGTTTTTCTCTTTGTTAGCTCTTCCAGTCTCTGCTCATCCAAGACTTGCCTCTCCACTCTATATTTCCCAGATCCTGCTCTTGAATCCATTTGAGCATCAGATGCAGAACTTAGATATATTTATTATATTGCATAAAAACTACAAGCCGTCAGCAAAAGTCAATGAACCCCTTGATATGCCCAGAGCACAGATGGATCTGCTTTTATATGCAGCAGTGTGTAATGGTTAACTATAGACAGGACATTGTGGGCAGAGCCATTGAAACTAATGAATGATCAGAACAAGGAATGGATGTCAGGAAAAAAAAAAAAAAGATCAACTCTGTTGATTTTAGATGACTTTGTGTTTCCATTCTGGCTAGATTTCTACTCAGCAACAAAAAGGAAGGCAGTGAAAGGCAATGGAACATTTTCTACAATATTACAGGAAGCCTTCATTGAATAATTAACCTTAAAGTGTGTCTAGTTCAAAAGTGTGTTCTCTTGTGGATTTGAAGACATTTATTGCATTCCTAGTAGCCTAAATGATCAGGGCTAAAATTTATTGTTCAAGCTTTTAAAAAATGCTGAAACCTGTGAGGAAACAAGATGTACTCAGTTCTTAGGAAAGCGCTGCCATGAAATCTGACTCTGAGCTGAGAGCAAAGGTTTAATCTCTTCTAGGATAGCATGCACATGGCAAAGGTGAAGAAACTAGAACAAAAATTATGCCCAGTAAGTAGGGATACAAGGCAAATATAGCAATTTATAAATAAAAACAAATTTGATCACGTTTGCCATTCCAATTGCTTCAAAATATTACATTTTCTATGTAACTCAAACTCCTTTGACCCACTTACTGCCAGCAACAACACTGTCTCTATTTTTGGGCCAACAGCTCAGAGGGCAGCAGCACCGGAGGGGGTTACATACCTTGGCCATCGAGTTTGCTCAGATCTCTCTGAGCCCTGTAACTTGCACATTCGGCAACATCAACAACACGTGTGGCCTGAAGAAAAACATGGATATTTACCGGCTTTCATAGACCAAAGAAAACTCAGTGAGTCAAGAAGAGCAGATGACTTTGGTAAGATTTTATCACAAACTGTAACACAATGTTCTCATCTGCATGTTTACTTTACTTTATGTAGAATGCAAAAAGTTTAGCTGGACTAATTTACACATTAGGTTGATTACAATGAAAAGATTAATTGTCACAACTGATTTTCTAACCATTTTATTTACATTTTTGTCAAATATTTTATTAGAATTTATCCTAATTTTGTACGATGAAACTTGATATTTTGATAGACTGTAAAAACAGTTTTCTATGAAATTATCTAATGACAGAATAACCATCTGACTAATTTACTATATTAACTATTCAAAACAGTAATCCAATCACATCAATGCAGCATATTTTTCTTTTTTTAGTGAAGAAATATATATTTTTGTAATTGGATATAAATGTTTGTGTAAACAGATTGGGAAATATCAACCAGGACCTTCAAGCAAAACATTATATTGGAGAGAAGTAAAAAAATAAATACGAGCGATATACTGTATATTCCTACGAAACCTCTATAAATTGCACAGACTATTTTTTTAGTAGAAAATTATGTTTAGATTTTATATCAGTTCATGAGTAAAATGTTCTGATATAAAACATAACTTATATATGTTTTATATCAGACATTTTATTTTTGGAAATAATACTTCACATACATTTTACATATTGTATGTTTTAAAGTTGGAATATAAATTATTGTTCCATTTATGTTACATGTTGGAAAATATTTATCCAAAAAATATATATATATATATCTTCATTTATTTTATTATGCTTGTTCTACATCTTTACGAGGGTTAGAAAAATGGGAAAGGCAGAACATATCACTAAGGATACTTCCCACCCCGGACATCCTCTGTTTACACTGTTGCCTTCAGGCATACGATACAGAGCAATCAGAACAAGAACCAACCGTCTTAGGAACAGTTTTTACCCGATAGCAATAACAAAACTAAATGCTATCAAAAATAACCACTAATCATCATGGATGATGTGTATCGGCTGTTTGTTGTTTCTTGCACTGTGTGTGAATTGTGGGACAGTTGTTTTTTGTTTTGTTTTGGGCATGTGCCTGACTGATGGCATCTTTGAATTTTGTTGTTCTTGTGACAATGACAATAAGGAATTTATCTTATCTTATATTGAGATAAAAGGAAAAAAAATACATCTCCATCCTTAACTGTCACTTAATAGGCAATCATTCAAAATCACAAATAATACATTGGGATTAATCATCAGAAATGATTTATTTTTGGAGTAATCATTGCAAATATTTTGGTGTGCAATGAGCGTCTGCATACACTACAGTATACTGAAAAACAATATAATAAACTGAAGTCTCTTTGTGTTTTTTGTCTTTCAGAAACCACTACATTACTTATTCTGGTTGTGTAAAGTTTCCAGTGTTTTCTTGTAAATAATCAATTTCCTGATAAATTTAGAAAAGAATGGATCTTACATCCAAACATGGGCTGGTGCTGCTTGAACAGCTCAGGAAGATGAGAGAGGTTGAGCATCTGACGGACGTGGTGCTGGTCGCTGAGGGCATCAGCTTCCCCTGCCACCGAGTCATTCTGTCCGCCTTCAGCCCTTACTTCCGTGTTATGTTCACATGTGGTTTGCGTGAGTGCAGTAACAGGGAAATCTTCCTGCGTGACACGCCTGCAGACAGCCTGGCCCTCCTTCTGAACTACATGTACACCTCAGATCTTCCTCTCACCAATGACAATGTGCAAGGTATATCAATTGCAGCTTTTCTCCTGCAGATGGATGAGGTCTTTGCACGCTGTCGGCAGCACATGACTGAGAACATGGATGCTTCCAACTGTCTTGGTGTGTATTTCTTTGCCCGTGATCTTGGTGCAGAGGAGCTGGCTGATCACGCTCAACGCTTCCTAAGGCAGCACTTTGTCCAAGTCTGCCAGAATGAGGAGGTTTTGGAGCTGGAGGCCCATCAACTAGGAAAGCTCCTGAGTTCTGACGATCTCAATGTGACAAGAGAAGAAACTATCTTAGATGTTGTCCTTCACTGGGTCAAGCACAACTCCCTGATGGATGGAGAGGTCCGTGCTCGTCATCTACCTGAGCTCCTGAGGAAGGTCCGTCTGTCGCTGGTAAACCCTGACTACTTAAGAGAGGCCATGAGGAGGAACACAGCTTTGCTGGCTGATGCTGAATGTCTGGAGATGTTGAATGAAGCACTGGAGGCTGCAACCATGCATCCCTCTGCTGCGCCACGCAAACTGAAGCTGAGATACGGAATGGAAACCGCAGATCTGCTGCTTTGTGTTGGTAATGACGGCGGAGGGATCAGGTCAAGGTATGGCAACTACACAGAACGAAGCTTTTGCTTTGCCCCATCCACTGGCCGAACCTACTACATCACCTCCCCTCGCTATGGAGACGCTCTGGGATATGTGTGTGCTGGAGTCGTTACTGAAAAAAATGACATTATTGTAGCAGGTGAGGCAAGTGCACGCAGAATGGCCCGACAGAAAGACATGAACGTTGAAATCTACAGGTAAGAATAAGGTGACATTGCTTCCAGCTGAAAGCTTGTTTTTCCTCTGAGAAGCTAATTGTGGTGTGACTGGGTTTGCAGGTATAAAGTAGAAGCCCAGGGCAGCTGGGAACACCTAACATCCGCAGAGTACCGGGACTCCTACGCCCTGGGGTCTCTGGGAGACACTTTGTACCTCTTGGGGGGGGAGATGAAGCTAAAGAACCAGTTTCTCATCACAAACTGTGTGGAGCGGTGGTCTCTGCAGGGAGGGCCCTGGCGGAATGCAGCACCTCTGCCTTTGCCGTTGGCCTACCACAGTGTGGTCAGAATGAAAGACTGCCTATATGTGATGGGTGGACGCACTCCACAGGTACTATTAACATCTATCTTTGGTTATGTGAAACTTAGAGCATTACACTTTTGTCGGCAGCTTATTATCGTGTCTGCACCTGCTCTGCCTTTTCATTCTCTACTCCACTCGAACTTCCAGTCATACCGTATGGATGATGAGCCGGACCGACTTAGTAACCGCCTCCTGGAGTACAATCCAAACACAAACAAATGGACTGAGCTCGCTCCAATGAAGTACTCCAAGTACCGCTGCAGTGCTTTGGTGCTGAATGGGGAAATCTTTGTAATAGGTAGGTTATGGACTAGCTAAACTGATAAAACTTAGGAATGATTACAATGCATTTCTCTTCACTATTAGAACTTTCATTCATTTGGCAATAAAGTAACATTAGAACAAAAAATACTGACATTTGCTCCTAATGTGATAAACAAAAGATAGTTAACTTCCCTCTTCAGATTCAAGCCACTCAGTCACTAGCTAGACCACAAACACCAAGATCAGATTCAGTCAAATTTAAACAAAATACTTCTATAGACGCTAACCTTTTCCACCAAGCTCATGCAGCACACATGCTGTCAAATGATCAAGAAACGATCTCTTCTCTCAACTTCACACTCTGCTCTTCATGGCCAATGGGGAATCATCTGTGCCCTCCTGGGTGCAGAAACTTAACAGCATCAAAAGAAAAAACTCTGATATGCACACACTTCTGCATTTAACAATGTTTTATAACTAAAAGCTTGAAATGTTAACCTAATTCTGCTGCAATCTTCTCCAGAACTTTCTCTCTGACCCATCTGCTGTATGTTGTTGACCTGAGTTAATCAAACACAAAAAGGCTCATAGACTTACAGGATGAAAAAGTATTATGTGGAGACATACCTGATAACAGCAAAAAAACAAGAAAGTTCCTAATACTGCTAATTAATTACAGTTGCATTGATTTATTTATTGGTGCTTACGTGTTTTGCAGGGGGAATAGGATGTGAGGGAATGGACCGAGGGCAGTCACGTCATTGTCTGAGTGCTGTGGAAATCTACAACCCAGATGGAGATTACTGGAAGGATGGACCTCCTCTCCCGTGTCCCCAGCTCTCACTGCGTACTAATGCCTCTAATGCAGGCGTTGTGGGAGGAAAAATTTATGTTTGCGGATATTACAAAGGAGCAGGTACTGACAGGAAATTTGCACTGACATTTTTTTTTTTTAATTAGTTTCAAGATGCAACTAAATTTCTTTCTGTCAACTCCTTCATCTCAGATCGTCATGACGATATAACAAAGGACATACTGGAACTGGATCCATGGGAGAACCGGTGGACAGTGGTGACCCGGCGCGCACTGATGCATGACAACTATGATGTCTGCTTGGTGGCAAGTCTCAATCCAAGGGGACTCGTATCCCCACCCTCAGATGTAGTCAAACTGTGAGCCGCAGCTGTCAGTCAGAGTAGTTTG
The DNA here is from genome assembly GCA_903066815.1 of Brachyrhaphis roseni. Classification (NCBI taxonomy): domain Eukaryota; kingdom Metazoa; phylum Chordata; class Actinopteri; order Cyprinodontiformes; family Poeciliidae; genus Brachyrhaphis; species Brachyrhaphis roseni. The sequence continues at coordinate 26,794 of CAEFZY010012702.1, forward strand.
GATGCAAGAAATCAGCAAAGGAAATTAAGCAGTGATGCACTTATTAGTCTGCGTGGAAGAAGGTATGCGCTTAATGACTTGAATGCACTTTGATAGGCAGAGATGTGATTTGTAAATACTATTTTGTGTGTATTGCTCCTGCAAAAAGGATTTCCCGAATCTTGCAGCCTCAGTGAATATTTAAACCTGCCTATTTTTACAAATATAAAAAAGTGATTCCCTTTACATCTATCATGGTTAATAATGATGTATGTTTCTTCGATATAACATATAAACCAGACTTGGACTTGAACATCCCCAGAAAAGATGATTCAGTTTTTGATGACTACAAATGCAAAATGGTAAATTATGTACAGGAAGCGCCTGTTATAGTTTTATAAATTCAACATTTTACATCGTAGTCATTGAACTCTATTTAGTATGCTTACTGAAGCTGAATAAAAATGTAATTGTTTTTGGAAATAAATATGCACTTTATTTGGAGCATGGATGCTGTAGCTTGATTATGCACAATAATATTTTTTTTAATCATTATTGCACAAGTATGTGTTGTTTTCAGGATTTCTACATAGTTCTCCTCACAGGTAGGGGATGAATGGGGGGGATGAACAGAAAAGATAAGGAAAAGAGAGGGTGGATTGTGGGGACGAATAATGGAAAAAGTGATATGTGGAAACAATCAGGAAAAGCAATGAACCACTCGTTACATTATTGCAACATTATAATAAAGACATTAATATGTACTTTAAATTCAAACATAGATCACAGAAATGATCAGCTTTAATCAAATGACACAAATGTTTAATTTGTTTACCATTTTATTTTTACTCTGAAACTGGAAATATAATTGAACTAAATGATACAGCAGTGCAAAACTTAACTACAATGTTTTAAGTAAGCCATGAAAAACTTCTGCAAGACTATTTCAATAAGCTTGTGTAATACTTTGAAGGTCAGTCTGCACTCGTATATGCTACCACAGTTCTTATATTAAGCTATATATTCTTAAACTATTCTTGAGTTCAGACCAAATCAGGAGTTTTCCAACATAACTCTAGTAAAGTAATAATCAATATTGTTTTATGTTAACAGATTTTACTCATTTCACCCAAGAAAATAAAACTAAGAGTGCTTAGGACTGTAGATTTTCTCTAAAAGTCAAATTCAGAATCAAACAACCCCCATAAGTCTCCTTGTTTTACGGGGCTTAGCATCTCCAGGATGGGTTCGATGGAAGCGAGGCACTCTGAGCTGTTGCTGTCCTGGGACCAGGAGCTCGGCGGGTTCATGAAACATCCTGCGGCCATGGCGGCTCTACTTCTTCTCTTCCCTGGTATCAGGCTGCCTGAGCTGGGGTTCTGCTGGTCGGCCAAGGTGTTCTGATCACGGATCTCGTAAAGGGGTTCTGATGTTTTCTGTGACTTCTTACATGGATCTATAGGTTCGGTGTTTTCATCTGGGACAAACTGCTTCCTACTCTGAGAGAGCACCAGCGGTCTCTTTTTGTACCTTTGGCCCTTCAGATTGAGTCTTCTCTTTCCGAAGACGCGCCTGCAGCCCTGTATGGAAGTTTCACCCTGATGTTTAAGGTAGCATGGCACATTTGGAAGCTGTGTGCCTTCACTTTGACTACTCTGCAGAATGTTGTGCACTGACTTCTGCTCTGGAGATGTTTGAATGGCGCTGTCTAACACTGATTTAGGACTGGGTTTATCTGAAGGCTTAGGAACAAGAGAGTTGAGTAGCTTCAAAGCCTCCTCCAGCATTTTTTGTTCTCTTTCCTGCTTCCCTCTCAGACACTCCAGATTACTCTTTAAGCTCTTTAGTTGTGTTGCAAGCTCTGATGTGGCTTCCCCATTCTAAACAAACGAACATTTATGCTCATTATTGATCAAACGATGATCTGTTTCTACTGCTGTCAAAAATTACATACCACCATAAATTGCTAACCTTTTGCAGTTTTTCCTCCAGCTCTGTCATTACTTCCTTCTGAGAGCTTAATTTGTCTACCCAAGTCTCAAACATCTGAGAAATGTCTCTCTGAAGGCTCTCCAAACTAGTTTTCACTAAGGTGATAGTGGAAAGAAAGACAACGTAGCTTACCCTGCAGTCGGTTCATTTTAAAATGAATACAAGAATCTACATTCTTGTAGATTCAGCATCAACTCCTTTTATTGTATGTTTAAATCAACATCAAAGGAGTTAGATGTTTCTTATAATCTTACAGAATGATCTTGAGCAATAGTTAGCAGTGCTTTATGAAGGCCTTAAAATGTTTTTGGAAAAAATAGCAAATGGACAAGTTGGGGACAAAAAGATGTCAGGTTAAGAAATTATCAACAAATGTTGATCAGTTTCTAAATGTTCAGCATACAACTGGTAAAAGATCTGAGGGAAGTATCATTTTTCACTTTATCATGTGCTTCATGCCAGGATTTCAGCTAATAGCTCTTAAGAAATCAAGATTGACTTGATTTAAGAGCTTGATTTCAATGAAAAGCTTAAGTTAACTTAAAGAAAGTCAACTTTCTTTAACAGAAAGTTAAAGTATTAACTTTGGAACCAAATCCATGGATGGATAAATGGATCAATAATAAGAAGAAGCAATTGTGAAAATACAAATATTTTATTAAATTCTTTTTCCATTTTCCCAATGCAATATTATTTCAAACAAATTTCCAATTTTCATACATATAGTAAGGCTGTTAGTGTTTTTCATAAAATAAAATCAGTTTGCTAAGTTGTTTGCTGCATATATATATATATATATATAAATATATATGTTGGGGTTTTTTAAAATCTTTTTAGCTTTAGGAGCTTATGTGCCTGAAGGTTTAATATCTAAGTGCTTAGTGACTTGAACAAATCACAATTTCTCTAAAAATGGTAGTGCACTAAAGACAAGTGACAAAAGCAGAGACAAACTTTGTAGAACCTTCAGAAAGCATGCAAAAATATTGATCAAGACCACCTTAAAACATTACAAAAAAGTCTTGCTCCTCTGAAGTAAAATGTATAGAAATAAAGGGTGACTTGGGAGTTTTATACTGTATGTACAAATTGTAATAATAGGGCAAACAGCACCACACACTGGAGAAAACAAATGTTTGCAGTTTGTTTTTTTCCCTAAATTTTTACAATACATTTATTTTATTCTTATTAGTAGTCTGATTAGTGAGATATGTGAGTGTGTCTCACTCACATGAGTGTGAGTGAGACACATGTATCACAGATAGGTGATACATTATGTGTCACCTATCTGATGTTAGCCAGCTTAGAAAACAAAACAAAAAAATGGCATTAGGCGCATGTTAAAAGAAAGGTCACCCGACCCTGCCTTTGTTGCATCACAAAAATCCATCCCAGAAAATGCAGAATCAACTGGCAGAAAACTTACGTGATGATGCAAAACTGTCAAATTTTTCAAAGATTGTTTGGCACACAGATGTGTTTTTCTCAGTGCCAGCCACCAGTTGTTGAATCTGAAAGAAGTTGTACATTTTGAGCATCTGGAGGACAGAAGTCAGTGATGAACACTGAATGACTGTCCATGTCCACTTACAGTGATGAGAGTTTCTCTAATATGTTGGGATTCTTTAAAAAACTGGTCACTGTTAAAAGAAAATGCAGAGATTGTAGATGCAATATACAAACATTTTTAGGCAACCTTTTTGTAATCAAAATAAGTTTATGGTTCATAGATTCACCTGTCACTTCTCTCTTTTGCTTTTTTCCTGTCCTCTTCAAACTTGTCAAGCAAGCCTGCGGTTCTCGTTTTGTCCTTCATGTCCCCAAACAGAAGAGGTTTAGAGGTATATCTGTTTAAAATGGTTGGGTCACTTCCCTGAAAACAAAAATATGAAAACATCTGATGTGTGACTATTTGTCAGAGTGTAATTAATCATAATGTGTTTCACTAAATAAACGGTGCCATTGCAATAAATTAACTTTTTTAATAACATACTAATTTGTGCAGGAAAGAGACTTACCTCCTGTGAACTTTGCTGGGAGTTTCTGGATGACAGACTCATTTCCTGAGACATACCCTGGGAATGTTCATGCCAAAACTGTGAGCCGAAGAAAACCTGGGAATCTGTCAAACTGGGATATCCATTGGAGGCCACATTTCTGCTCATTAATTAGTCGCCGTGATATAGTGTGTTGAAGGAAAACAATCAAACACAAATTAACTAAAAAAAACTATTTGGAAATAAAAGGGCAATGTTAAGTATAAATATAGTACAAAATAACAGCTTATTTATCCACATTGGTGGCCAAGAAACAATATTAAAAAATATAGCTAATTACCTGGATCCAGCTGGTATGTTCAACATTTCCTTGATGTTCCTCAAATAACTCATTGCGTCTGGTTTCCTGTTTGAAAGGTCAACAAGTTAGCTCAAGATTAAAAAAAAAAAAAAAAGTTAGCTTAAACATGCTAGCTGGCTATTTCAGTCAAAGAGAGAAGGACTTGGCTAAAGAATGCTACAGAATCTAAACTGCAGGTGACATAACTACGCAGATATACAAATGAATTAACACACAGGTCTCTTGGACTCCTCCGAGGGACTTATTTGCAAATAGCTTAAGAAAACCTTTTGTCTAATTAGCTGTTTTAAATTTCCCGCCGTTTAAACCTTCAGTGCGAGGCGAGGTTGCGTTTACTGACCGTGGAAAAGAAAGCTTACACTCGTAAAAATGAATGAGAAAATAACCGTTTTGGATTGCTATTTGTTTTTCTGTTCACTTAGTAATCATGTTCCTATTAATACCTTTTGGAATATTTACTCTTATGAAAAACAATACGAACTTAGTTTGAATTTAGAGACAAGAGATCTTATAACATGATAATCTTGAAGTAGCTCCAGCTGGCCCTGTGGTGACAGAAATTCAACAGGCACCAAAGCTCCATCAATAGGCAATCTCAGATAATGACATAGATCCCTTAATAAATATAAATATTATATATATACATACATATATATATATATATATATATATATATA
>CAEFZY010012719.1:0-12630 GCA_903066815.1 Brachyrhaphis roseni
ACAGTGGCTACAACAGATCCCAGGAACAACATCAGACATCTCAGTCCAGAAATGTGCAGTCCTAGGCACAGCCAAGAGATACTGCGCAGAACCCTCAAGCTCCCAGGCCTCCGGTAGAGGACCCGAGCTAAGAGGAAGAAACACCACCCACGGTGGGTGAGAAGGGAATTTTTATTTTTATTTTATGAATGTTGTTGACTTCATAGACCAAAAATGTTACTAGAAATTCATAAAGAACTTATGAATTTCTTATGAATTCATATATATATCTTTACCTGTGCCATCGGTGGATATTCATGGCCTACATTTCCCAGATTGCATTGCTTGTAGCCTTTCAGCCATATTGCTTTCACCTAAACGCGCTTGGCTACATCAGGCCGTGCTTACAACTGAACATGTAAGTACATGAACAATAATATTTTATACAGTTTGGAGCAATTGTTATTTAGTATCCCAATTCTTAGCTGAACCACGCTTCTGGAACGAGTTCTTATCAGTATAAAACTGTAAAATATCGTTTGGAACCCGCAGTGCAGACATGCGGGGTTAACATCGAGAGCCTCTTTTCTCTGTTGTTTTTTTTCTGTCACAGCGACACATTTACACCCACGACTTCTTCCTTACACCAAGGACCGCAGTTCAAGGTGCATCTTGTTGCGCTCTTTAGACTGAGTTAAAACAGAACATTTGGGCCTTGTCCCACCTCAGGCTTGTTTTGTCCCCATTCAGTTTTAACGTTCCGAAGAACAGCCACAGCATCTTCTGGATGCTAGTTAGCTTTAGCCGAACTCTAAAGCCTGAAATCTGTGCGCTTGGACTATCGCTTTAAAAAAAATCAGAATAAATGCGCCATATAAACTGGATTTATGTTGTATTTGGATTAAGATATCAACAGGCCTTATCTTTGTATTGCAACCAGCGATTAGAGTTCATTGGATTTCAATTGTTGACATCGACAGATAAAATGAGAGAGAGCATCATTTATGTCTCTCCTTTTGTCTAACTTACAAATCTGTCAGATTCGTGGGGTGTTAAACTGCTACCAAGACTTTATTCAGTCTGTCTCGTGTGTAACGACATGGTCACACATTTTCACCAGTCTGCACAGATCTTATTCATCTACATTCAGGTTGGTGTAGGTGAAACGATATGAAATAGCTTCTTTTAGAGGATCTTAGGTCAATTATTTTTCAAGTTCATAAATTCATAACTAAATGGGGATAAATTGATGGGAAGCATTCAGTCGTAGCAGGTTTGGCACCCTGTGCAAACAACCCTAACACTCCACTCTCCCACAACTGACAACATTTTAAATTTTGGGAAAACTCCTAAATATTTCAGAAATGTCCCTTAACTTGCACCAATGGAATTACAATAAATTACAGTCTGCATCAATTATATCATTATCAAACATTTAATTCTATGTGTCACAATGGGTATTTAATATGTTGTAGTGCACCTAGGTCTGTTTACCAGTTTCCGGAGCGACCAAAACCCCTCAGTGTCATTATTCTGAGAAATAATGAGATTTGAGTGTAAAACAGGCTTTAATGCCTTAAATGATTCAATGTTACAAGTCATACAAGTGGAACAGAGTGACATTGACCGACCAGTGCTGGGCTACATTCAGCACACCTTAAGGATGACAGCAAGCAAAGTTCTGCTTTTATCTTCTCCAAATTCTCCGCCCTCTCTAAAGGGTAGTGTTAATCAGTTTCATTTTGTTAATCAGTTTCATTTTGTTAATCGGTTTCATTTTGTTAATCAGTTTCATTTTTTAAGTGCGACTGTCTCCAGTATTATGTGATATGGTTATGTAAGCAAGAAGCAATGTGCACGTAAGCAGATAAAAGAGACCAAGGAAAGACAGATTTATTTTATCCATAACAATTATTAAGGATGCGCAATATATCAGCATTAGCCAGTGTTCACTCATATTACAGTGATACTGATGCAGGACAGGATTATGTGGTGTAACTGAAGCAGAGAAGCCATGAAGATATTGCAGTCACATTTATATTGCATCTAAAGTGTTGGAATAAAAATGCATGTGTATATACTGTATGTATGACATCTGTAAATGTTGGTTATCTGCCATATCACTATTATTAAATGGGTATCAACCTGTCTAAGCAGAATGCAATAGAGTAATTACAGCAGGCTAACAAAACCTTCCCAAACATTGTGAGGAGATTAAAGCTGCATTGTAACTTTTATGAAAATATGTACATAATTTTTACATATTTGTTAAAACTGTCTCTATGTCATGACAGTATGTTATGAGACAGACAATCTGTGAAAGAAAAATAGCGTACGAGTTCCTAGATTTCTTTCTTTTTTTTTTTTGCAGCGACACAATGCATATCAAATGCTTTGTCTACTTAAAGGCAGAGTTGCTCCACGAAGATCAGAAAAACTTGTTCCATAAAGCTCAGGCAATCAAAGCAGTGTCTGTGGTGCTTATTAGAATCTCAATAGACACGAAATAGAAGAGCTACTAAAGCCACATAAATGAAATCTTCAGTTTGTACCTCTTTATCGGCGCAGCAGAGATGTGCAGTGCAGCGGGCCTAGCTCATCCTGCAGGGCCGGTCCAATGTTGAATGAGGCCTTGAGTTGATTTTGATTTAGGGGCCCCTCTTCCTGTTGAGAACATCAGCAACACTAACAGCATTTCACCATGGATTTGTGAACAAACAACTAAAACTCAAAGATCAAGCTGAGAGCATCAGATTGTAGCTATGTAAACAAAACAATCTATGAAGGTTCTTCGTAGATTGTTCTTTTACTTTGTAAAAGAGTCTCTTTTACAAAGTAAACTTGACGGCTCCTTAAAATCTTCAATTTCAATGTTAAACAATTTAAAATCTTTTAATTTATCCATGCTGAAACCTTTAAATCAAATTTAACAGCATTGATATATTCTCTTAGTTCATTTATGCCTTGGGCCGGTTCTAAATGTGATCAGCATCGTGTTTTTAGATCCACTAACTAATGATTTAATTTGGATTTAACAGAAGTGCAAAGGGAAAAGTTAGGACAATTCCAAGGGCCCCTGACCAACAGGGGGCCCTCCACAATATATATATATTTTTTTTCTTCATAGAAATAGAAAAAAACATTCGGGCTCTGTCAATTACAAAATTGCTTTGTAGAAACAACCAATCAGAGGCAGGAAGTAGCGCTATAAATTACAATCCTTCGCTGTCAGTAGTAGGTCAGAGAGGAAGCTGGATGAGATAAATTTTTTCACAGATTATCTGTCTCATAACAAACTGTCATGACAAGAAAGCAAGGCAGTTACATGCCTTTAAAATTGTGCTGCTTTTTATGGGTCAAATAGACTCAGGAAATTGTAATAGCTGGGGGGCCCTATTTAATTTTTTGTCATGAGGCCCAAGTTTCCTGACGGCGCCCCTGTATGTGACCCAGTCATTAACCCATGGATAATATCTCTCAGTGCTTAAGACTGTTTTTAGGTAGAACCTACAGTTCCTCCTCAACATATTATTGATATTTACTCTGATGTTTGGAGACATTCAATTGGGTCATCGGCCTTTCTTTATTTCTGAAAACCTCAACACCCACATAACATTGATGAGAAAGATCTGACACACTTGCGTTTTGAATCCAGTCTGGGCCATTTATTCTTCCATTTCTAAGTAAACTAGAAACCATTCTTTGAGAAAGACCAAACCTGGCTTGTCTTGTCCACTCCAGCTGCAGATGATTATGCCACTGCCATCATGATTGTACAACGTTGCATTACAAGGTTAGCCACTCTCTGACATTCATTTGCTCAAAAAATAGGTGGCTGAAAAAGTTAGCTGAGGGAGAACTTGGAGAGCAGTTCTCTCATTGGAAAGTCTAATTTTCCTGGGATGATGCATCAGAGTAATATGCTCCTGTAAGATAAAACAGAAGTTGGTTTAGCCTCCTCTATTTTAGTCCGTTTAGTGTGCATTTGTTTTTGTGTTTCAGTGTTGCAGCCATGACTCAGACAGTGCAGACAAATGGGGTCCAGTCCCTCAGCAAGACTTGGGAACTAAGTCTCTATGAACTACAGAGAACACCACAGGTAAACTATCATCAAGATCACTTTGCATATATCCATCAGGTTTTTTTTTTTTTTGAAACGCATCATAAATGCAAAAAGGTAATCATCTCCCCAAACAGCACTGCAATCTTATGCCACCCCAGTTAAGGGGTGAGGCATATTCTAGACTTTGCTTATAAAGGACTATCAATTAAGGAGCAAAGTGACTAATCCTTCACATGAAGACATGCTAAAGAAAATACAAAATAACACATATTAGAGCTGTAATGTCAATACTGTGATACCACAAAACTGTGACATTTTTGTCTAAGGTTATCATACTGTCATAAATTCATACCACCCATGCCTAAGTCAAACACATGCCTTCCTGTTAATTTGTGCAGGTAGGAGCTGATTGCCAGGAACCCCACACCACCTGTAATTGTACAGGAATGTTGTGGTTCTGGTGGATCGATCTCTTCAATACTGGGCCCAGTGCAGCACAGATATCCGAGAGCAAAGCTTTAGGGATTCTCAGTAGGCTTATTAGCCAGTCATTATGAGCCAGAAGAGCTCAATGAACTCTGAACAAATTCCCTCCTGGTTCTTCCATCAGCACCGATGCTTTACACACAGTGTCACAGCGATATTTAGATGTTTTGAAGAATCACTTTGAATGCTTCACATCTTGTCATAGTTTATGCTTAATCAGTGACAAAAAAAAATAAATAAATAAAACTATGGTACCTCTCATAGTGGTGATCATCAGGGAGAGGATTGTGATAGTAAGACGTTAAATGAAACGTTTAAATGTTGTGCAGACATTGGTTTAGGATTTAGGCTGAGGCTGCCTTTTTTGTTTATTTGAAGGTCCTCGTTTATAGCTGTGACTCACCACAGATATAAATGTGGTTAGTGCAGTGTTTCTCAACCTTTTTTGGGTTGAGAAACACCCAAAAAAGGGTCCCTAACCACCCCCCATCAAAGAAGATGTAGGCAACTTTGCACTGAATATTATTTTATTAATAATTTTACTATAACTATTGTTGATGTTTAGATTGTTATGGTTGTTTCTATATTTATTATCAAAAATAATTTCCCAGGGAGGAAAAAAAGCCATGTGAATATACATTATTTTTATAGGCATCTACAAAAAATGCAAAGAACATTCAACTTACAATCGGTAGGCCTATCAGTAGCCAAAGTGGAATTTTCTTATGTTAGTTGTTAAGTATTGCACAAAATGACCAGATAAAAGATGTACAACAATGCCAGTTTTAACTTTGAAATATTTGAAAAAGACAGTGGTCTGCAACATTAAAACACGGATAGAGCTGCAACTATCTCAATCAGAACTCTTCTCTTCAATGTTTCTGAGAGTTTCTGGTGCTGCCTTCAGGAGAATGGGACATCAGAGTATCATCTATAAAATTTCACCCACATGGCATTTACTGAGCAAACCAGTGCTTTCAGTGGAAAAGCAAATGCTCCAGATCCTTTTAATACCACACAAATATGAGACAGAAACAAGGATTATATCTTTACCTGTCTATTGATTACAGTATTAGATTAATACTTTTACTAGACAGAAATTACCAAAACAATGCTGGTTCTTAGTCAAATCCTAATGAGTTAAAAGTGTCATGGAGTCATCAGCTTCATGGCAATAATACTGAAGAAATAAATATATCAAATCTAATTAAAACATAAATAAGTGATAAGGTCCTTACTGTTATCATCTGTAAAATCTATTTCTTCTTAGTACTGGATGTGGTCTCAACAAACCCGTGGCACTTCAACAATATTATCTTACCTTTTATCTAAAAACAGAGTCTGTTCTTGGCAGATAGTCCCCTGTATTAATTATTGCTCGAAAGGTCTTGCTATACCAGTTTATTCCGCTATATTTAGTTTCATAGTTTATTCTTGCATTTTGTTCTTCATTCATTTCCATTTAGTTTTCTTTGATTAGTTTTATCCTCTCTTGGTTTAAATATGTCCTTTAGTTTCTTTCCTGTTACTAGGTTTATTTTATCGTTATTGATGCTCACCACCAGTAACCTTCACTCATGACCTGCTGCGCCGCTTAATCGTCACGCGTTTCACATGTCAGTATGATTGACACTCATATTGACTTCAGTGTTCAGCGCTGAATTCTCTGATCCTGATTCACATCTAGTTTGCTGTTTGCTTCTACGTATGTCACGGTTCTCCTGTTTCAGAGGTTTGCTCAACGTGCGTATCGTTTTTTTGTTGTTTTTTTTACCTCAGTCTGGTGCGGAGCGGTCGGGAAGCATATTGATGAAGAAAAGCAGACTTATGTAAACCTTTTAAAACAACAGAAAAAATACCGGTATTCTGATGATTAAAATTTCATAGTGCTGTGTTACTACCGTTTCATACCGGATCATTTACAACACCGATGTTAACTCTATAAAATAAACGCTCTCTATTGTGGTATCACCCATAGAGGGATTTCTTTATTAAATTGGTTCATTTTTCTGAGGGATACACAGTGGGCGTATTGTGATTTTATAAGAGCTATATTCTGTTGTCCTTCCATGGAAGCGGGCAGCATCCGGATGGCCAATAAAACACTTTAATATAAGTTGCTGCTTTGACATGATCACAGCACTGTCAAAACATATGTACAAAAATCCTCAATAAAACATAAAATATTTGACAGACACCAGTCAAGTGAATCAATGTCATCAGCCGGTGTTAACGCTGAACGCAGGAGCGCAGAGCTGCGCCAAGAAGCTAACAAAAACACTGAAGAGAAGAAGAGCTGCCATCAATACAGCTGCAGCATGGTTTAATGTTACACAATACAGTTTTAAAGTCTAAACTGGTATTGTTGTTCATTTAAGGTGTAAAGTTTACTTTCGCCCAAATGCCCCCCACCCCCCAAAGGAATCTCAGCATCTCTGTTTTGTCTTTCACCCACTAACATTAAGTTAGTGGGTGAAAGACAGGGTACACCTGGACAGGTTGCCAGGCCATCATAGATACAGAATTAACAACTATGCAATCACACACACATACATACTTCTATGTCCTAAACCTACCACATGCAAAAATACTTATTTATGTAGCCTTTTGGCAACATAAGGAGCAGGCGGTTTGCACAGTGTAGTATATGTTAGAAAAATGGTTCTGACAATGTATCAAATACAAAGCACACATAAATCTACAGATCACTTTAAAGGGACCAGTTAAAGTAACATTTCTGTTTTTGAACAGTGCAAGGAGGATGTTGTATCCTGAGAGAATCATGGACTCAGAGAACATTAATGTGCTCTAACCTACCTCTGGATGTTTGTCTGTCTCAGGAGGCAATAACAGACGGACTGGAGATAGCTGTGTCACCCAGGTCCTTGCACAGTGAACTTATGTGTCCTATCTGTCTGGACATGTTGAAAAACACAATGACAACCAAAGAATGTCTGCACCGCTTCTGCGCTGATTGTATCATCACAGCTTTGAGATCTGGGTAAGTTGTTTTTTGTTTTTTTTTGGGGGGGCTACATTTATGTTCTTGTTTAAACTACTGTATTTACAGTTTTACTGTTGAAATGTAGATACAGCAGTTCTTATCTGAGCCTCCTGCTTGTTCTTTAATACTGATGTAGGCCCATCTTCTTTATCTTCTAATGGCTTGTCTTGTGTTTATTGTGCTTTTTAAGATGCTTTTGATGTTCACAAACATCACCTCCATGTTATTTATAGAGAGAAATGTCTGTCTCCTGGCTACCATTTCCAAAAAGTCAGACCTACTTTCAGTCTTTTTCTGTCACTGTCATACTAACTTTTAATATTTACCACACTAACTGAGGGCCAGGGACTAGAGCACTGATTAATGTTCCAGTCGACTTTTTGTCTGCTGAGGCATTGTGCTATTCAGAGTGTAAATCAGGTCTGTATTGACTAGACTCACCTGCCCACAGTATAATGCCACCATCAAGGGTGGCTGATGCACATCGCTCTCCTTGACGTCCCCAACATCATTGGCAGCCATCATTTCAGCTCAGTGTGAATTGACTTTCATCAGAAACAGCACTAAGAACTAGGGATACACCGATATATCGACCAGCTGATCTATTGGTGCCGATTTCCTTAATTTTGGGAAATTGTCCGATTTTTCACGTGTGAAAATCAGCCGATTTTTACATATGAAGCTGATCTTATCCACTGATCTTATCTAGCTTGGCAAAGGTCTAAGAATCAACCACTGTCCTCTTTTGCTCTCCGGGGAGAAAGATTTGACTGACAGACTGGCCCACCAAGTTATGTCTGCACATTTATAATTAACAGTAGTGACCTCACGGTTGCAAAGAATGTCTGCAGCTCAACAACTTTCTTGCTGTATTGAGCAACATTTCAGACAAAAAAAAAAAAATTGGTATTGGCCAAAATTGTAAACGGCAGGTTAAGCTTTTTAAGTAATCGGTGATTGGCCAGAAAATTGCAATTGGTGCACCGCTAGATGAGAGACCGCTACTCAGAACTGATCGGATTCATTGATTAGCTCTGATTTTGTACACATGCACCAACATGTATGCACACTGTTGTGGTTACTCCTGCTTGTCTTTTTGCTTTTTTGATTGATTATTTTACAACATTAAATCCTTTTGCACTTTATTTGAAGCTACTTTTCAACAATGTTGATTAAGAGAATCATAATCTTTCTTTGCTGTAGAGATACTCTTTTTACTGTGCCGAGCACAACAACCTGGGCGTTGTTTACACCAGGGAATTAGCTGATTGCGTTGAAACTGGCTGGCATGGTGTCCAGATCCACAGAAATTCCCAAAGAGATCTGAAACTTTCATCAGAGAACAGCACTCTTTCTTCCTCTGCAACATTGGGGTTGCAGAGGAAACAAACTGTGGAGGAGAGCAATAAGGAAGAAACAACAGAGGTTTATGCAAAAAGGGGAGTTATAAGCCGTTTCTCCCCTACCATAGGCAATGTTAGATCGATGGCTAACAAGATGGATAAATTAACAGCGCTGGCCAGGAGCCAGAAGGAGTACCAGGAATGTAGCTTAATGTGTTTTACAGAGACACGATTGCAACTGGACATTCCTGATGCCAATGTCTCCATCGAGCGCTACCGGACTGTTCAGGCGACAGGGATTGCACCAAGAGCAGTAAAAGGAAAAGAGGGGGCCTTGCCATTTTAGTAAACAACCATTGGTGCAATCCTGTGCAATCAGATAACGGTCAAGGAGCGAATCTGTTGCTTGGGCGTTAAACTGTTGGTGGTTGGTCTTCGGCTGCTTTACTTGCCCATCTTCCCATGTTATTGTGGCGACTGTTAACATTCCTCACTCTGCTAACCCTATGGCAGCCTGTGTAGTCTACAATCACTGTAGCTTGGTTGTAGACTGGACTTCCGACTGCATTCATGATTTATGTTAAACATACAGACGATGGGTGATTTTAGTCCTGTCACCATGGACAAAACCCTGCCCAACTTTATCCAATATGTGAGCTGTCCCACCAGAGAGGAGAGAACTTTGGACTAGCTGTATGCTACTGTAAAAGATGTATACCTCCAAGGTCGTACCTCCAATGAGGTAACAAGGACTGAGAAGGACTGAGGCTGGCCTGCAGCCATGAGGACAATGAGGTCAAAGGAGGTCACTGAGACACTACAGGGATGTTTTAAGGTCACTGACTGGCTGGCTTGTGAGCTGAACAAGGAGGACATCGATGAGCTCACTGAGTGCATAACACACTACATGAACTTCTGTGTTGACTCTATCATCCCTACTGTTATTATTAACCAAATAACATGGGTAACAAAGGAAATAAAAACCATCCTGAATGAAGTAGAGGGCTTTCAGAGATGGCAACAGGGATGATGTTGGAGTAATTCAGAGGTGCTTGAAGATGAAGATCAGATCCTCCTTTAAATATGTCAGGAGTTGACCGTTGTTTTTTTGTGTGTGTGTTTTTTTTTTTTTAATAAAACGACTGAAACACAGAATTCCTTCAAATCTAAACTGTTTAGAGTTGCTTTCGAACCATAATAAATGAAACGATCAACATTTTGATGTGTAATGATGGCACTTGGCAAAATGTAATGCTTACTCATTTTCTCAATTGTTGACTTCAATGACTTTGTATTTTTGTGTTTTTATGATGCAAGGCACTTTGACCTGCCTTGTTGCTGAAATGTGCTTTGCAAATAAACTTGATTGATTGATTGTTCACAATGACTAATCAGTCATTTATGTGGGGTGTGATCACATAAATTACACAATTACATAGCCATTATCAATAATTGCTATTATTGATAATTGCCACTCCGTCTGGGTCCAACCAACTTCTGATGTGAAGCGATCACTGAACTGTTTATCTTTTACATTTATTTCTTGTTAATGGCTGTCATGGCCTTGTCTCCTTGCAGGAATAAGGAGTGCCCTACCTGCCGTAAGAAGCTTGTTTCTAAGAGGTCACTCCGTCCTGACCCCAATTTTGATGCTCTGATTAGTAAGTGACCACACAGAAAAACAACTTTGTATCTTTAATTCTACTTGAATAACACATCGTAGTTGAGTAGAACTAAAGGTGTTTATAAAATGATTTAAACATTTATTTTCTGACATTCCTTTTAGATTTGGGCGTTCTTTCTAAACAGTCTGTCCTTTTATATTTATTTTGTATTTAATGCATTGATTTATTATCCCTGCGATATACATCTATTATTCATTTAAAATGAAGAACTTTGTCTTTCTCCAATTCTGGAAGTTGAATGCACAAGGCAAGTTCTGTAAACTTGCATTGTGCCAGTAAATCTCAGTAAATCAACCCTTCAAAGGTTTATGTACTTTAAAAAGTTGGAAGTAAACTAACAAAAGAGCCCAAGTTGTTTCTGGATGCCCAAGGTGCAGCAGCTTGATTAATGACCATTAAAACTTCTATTTAAAATTCTGACTTTATGAGAAAAGAAATAACATTCTAATAGCTTAATATACCTGCCACATTGTCAAACACTTGATAGAATTGCAGTGTATATTTACACCAGGAACAGTGGAGAAATTTTGTTAGCTCAGCTGAGTAGCTGCACGAAACTCCACAGGTTCTACACCCAAGTATAGCACATTAAACAGGTTCTTGTTTAATTTTAGGCAAGATTTATCCCAGCCGAGATGAGTATGAAGCCCACCAAGAGAGAGTTTTGGCTCGCATTAGCAAACACAACAATCAGCAGGCTTTGTCCCACAGCATAGAAGAGGGGCTGAAGATACAGGCAATGACCAGGTAAACACAATCCCTGAGACAAACAGAGCACAGAGATGCTACATGGTGGGTACTAGGTGTTTGTCTCGTTGTTAGGCTACAGCGTGGGAAGAGACACACAGTGGAAAACGGTAGCGGAGCTGAGGACAACGGAGACTCCTCCCACTGTAGCAATGCGTCTGTCCACAGTAATCAGGTATGTCCTGGTGTACAGCAATAAATGCATATGAATTAAATGTGTTGTGGCATAATGATTGCAGTATGTTCTCCAGTCACATGTTGTGTTTTGTGTATTGGTTCCCCAGGAGGCAGGACCCAGCATTAAGCGCACCAAGACTAGTGATGACAGCGGTTTGGACATGGACAATGCTGCTGAGAACGGGGGAGGAGACTCTGTGATTGATGGAGGAGCCAGTGAAATAGAGCTGGTGTTCAGGCCACACCCCACCCTGATGGAGAAGGATGATGGTCATAACAGGTGTGTTCACCACAAAACAGAAGCTTCAAGCTTCTGAAGTTGGTTTCAAGCACACATTTACATCTGATTGGTAATTGTGATTTGACTGTGTCTTTACAGTGTGGAGTTTGTTCCTCGCTACATTAAGACCTCTGGTAACGCCACTGTGGATCACCTGTCTAAATACCTGGCAGTCCGGCTGGCTCTGGAGGAACTGAGAAGAAATGCTGAGGCCAGTCCTGTTAATGTTGAAGCAGCATCAGAGAAACAGTACACTATCTACATACCTACTGCTGGAAACCAGTTTACTGTGAGTACTCTCTTGCTCAGGATCATCTCTAACAAAACACTTTAAAACCCTCATAAGATCAAATTCTAAATATTGCTATATTCTTTGGTTGTCCTGATCAGTTAAAAGATCCTAACACAGAATTCTGGGTTTAGGTTGCCCAACCTAAACCCAGAATTCTGTGTTAGGATCTTACATGGCACACAACAATATTTTGTATAAAGACCACAACACAGAAATGCATGTTCCCTTTAAAAGAACATGCATTTCTGTGTTGTGACATTTTTGATCAACCACAAAAATGGTCAACCTCAACTTCCCATTTTGTTAGGATCTTTCAACTGACCTTGCATCAGGTCATTCCTGGTCTTAATCCTTTGTATCCAGTGAACATAAAGCCTGTGATCTTACCAAATCCACCCTTGTAATAAAAGTACCGTAATTTCCGGACTATAGAGCGCACCTGATTATAAGCCGCACCCAGCACATTTTAAAGGGAAAACCCCTTTTGTACATACATAAGCCGCATGTGCCTACATACAGACGGTACAGAGGAAAAGTTTTTAAAGTTTTAATAATATACCTTAGCTTTTCTTTC
>CAEFZY010012728.1:0-15505 GCA_903066815.1 Brachyrhaphis roseni
TGGATCAGGCTTCCTATCAAGCTATAAGAATGATAGAAAACATGCTAACAAAATGCCTCAGACCTGCAGCCCAGAGGCGGTTCTAGACACAGGCTAACAGAAATGGCTCTTTGGCAACTTGTACAAGTTTATGTGGAGGGGGGGGGGGGGGGGACGTGACATGCTCAACAATATGGGTGCTGTGTGTATGCCCAGCTACATGAAAAATTAGAGGGAACATTGTCTGCTAGTGACAATTTTCTGTACCCCCACCTGTCTTGTTTCTCTTTAACTCACCTGTCTTGGATTTTGGTGATGAAGCAACAGAGCATAACATCTTGATTTTCTCCGTGCTTGAATCGCCTCATTGCCACAGGCAGATTTCATTGTCCTTATAGGTCTGTTGTATTGTTTTTGATTTCCTCTGAGCTGTTGTTAATTGTAAGTTATTGATTTTTTTTCTGTAAGTAGTAAATAGTTTTTCTCCCGCCTGCCTCCCCCTTGTATTTGGGCCAAGCTCTTTGCCGTTTCTTGACCCAACATTTAAATGTAAATAAAACCAAATGTACATTTTCATTGCCATTCCCATAATGTCAGGGGGAAAATGGATTGAGCACAAAAATATCTAAGCTCAACTTGTGAAAATAACTCCATGTGTGACACAGAGCCAAAGCCTGACTATGCTTAACCCCTGCTTGTGGTCTGGAAACAAGACTGCAGAAAGACTTCTGAGATAACTAATCATAATTATTTCAATAGTCTACCATAGTGAAAACTAAAAGACACAGCTCTGATGTTGGCAGAAGACAGGATTTTTTACATACACTATATGTTGCACTATTGGTTTGCTTGGACCAATGTTTAGTAAACATTTTGAAATGGTTGATTTACTTATTCGTTAGAATTTAGTTTAAAATCTTCAGAATCTTCATTCTTCCATCTTTTTCATTTTCTACAATTACTGATAAGTAACTGTGGCTCTTTGGGTAAAGTAGTCGTCTTGTGACCGGAAGGTTGTAGGTTTGATTTCAGCTTCCTCCTGTCACATGTCAACGTCCTCCTGGGCAAGGCACTTAATCCCAAATTGCCTACTGATTTGTTTATTGGTGTATAAATGTGTGTCCGTTTGTGAGTGTTAATAGGTAAATGTGACTCTAGTGTAAAGTGGTTTCAGTAGTCAAAAAGGATTGGAAAAGTGCTTTATAAGTTCAGTCCATTTACCAAGATGGCAGTATGGAAGACTTCTTTGTGAAAAAACAAACAAGCTAAATATTTACAAATTGTCATCAAAGTTATATGCCAAATCATTTCTATCTTTTTTTTGTTTCCATAATAGTTGTATAATTGTTAAAGTTACGTAAATATGGATTTTAAAATGTAGAATCTATGAACATTCATTTCTCTAAGTGGAATTTTTTTTTTAGAACATCCCGAAATAATTTATTTAACCTGTTTTAACTAACTGACCATAGTAATTCTCCTAAAAGCCCCCATCCTCCTGCTTCTCTTCCTCCTCTACAGTTCCCATGCCCCTCAGCCCTGACACCAGTCTGCCTTTGAAGTCCTCTTTTAAAAGCACAATTAACCCCCACCTCCAGACGTTGCACTCACTTCTCACCTTTTTAATAAGGCCCTCATAGACAAGTGTCAGAACCTTTTTTTCCCTCTTTATCTCTGTCACATACACACTTTTAGATCCACATGTCCTTGCAACATGCCTGTAAATTCTTCGTCACTTGGCTGCAAACTCTGAGAGCCTTTCCTGTTTGTGTGCTGCGGTACTGTAAATGTGAACGAGGGGGCAAATGAAAGAAAGACAGAGGAGGTTTCGACTGTTTTGACTCAGAGTTTGTAGGGCTTCCGTTGCTTTGATACAAAGTGAATCAGTGGTGACTGGGGGGTAAAGGAGGCCATCAAGCACTAGACCAGCTAATTGACTCTCAGCATGGGCTTTTTGGAGCTCATTACCTGCCCAGTTTCATCCAAAACAAGTTATTTGTCTGGTTAATGCACCAATGTGGACAGCAAATGGTTCTTTTTAATGCATTTATCATTGCATTCACCCTTTGTAAAAACAATGACTAAAATCTCACTGTTCTTTGGCTCTACACCACTATGACCTGTGCATGTTCAGTGTTTCCTGTGCCGACGAGAATATTAGCCTCAGGCTTGCCCGCCCTGTAATTTGGTGCAGGTGAATCTGGTCTTTGTGACTCAGCCTGTTGCACCAGATTGTTTCAAGCCAGAAGCGGGGCACAAGTTTCAGATCTTTTAGATTTATACTACGCATTATGAATGAAGAAAACGTCTGCTCGCTTTTTGTTCCCACTTAACTGCGTTGTGGAGGAAGCTGCTTAACAAATGAAAACCATTCAGTAGATTATATAGAGGATTTTATATGATGTTACTGAATTTTTTGGAGTAGTAGTTTGCTTCATCCCAGATTCAACTTTACACCTCAGAAGTTGGATCTCAGAAATAAATCAACACCAAACGTGACCATAATAAAGTAATAAATTAGAAAGATTATTTGAACTCTTGAACTGCTCCACTTGGCAGTATAAGCTGACAAAACATTCTAATCTGCTTATTACAAGAGCTGTCACTAAGTTTTATATGTGGAAGACATATTGAATTTTTAAGTCTGTTGAAAAGTTGCTGAATTGACTACTGACTTTAGTGAAAAATTCCAGGTAATTCTTCTCACTTGAAAGTTCTAAGCACAAACAAGATGTGCTGGCTATGAAATACAGTTAGATTTTAAAATGAGATAAACCAGGACTGAAATATATAGAAGGATGTCTTGCAACCATGATGTGTATCTGAAGGAAAAGATAGTTAATAACCATTCTGGGAGTCTGTTTATTTTTGTGATCTTATCTGTGTCTTTTCTACACAAAAAAATGCTTTTCTGTGTCCTTTTGGTTGCCATCCATACATTATTTAACAATAACCTTTTTTTATATATGAATTCTATTACTAACTTAAATCCTCAGCATGCATGACCAGTATGTATACATTTTCCCATTCCATATATGTAAATTGCATTCATTGTTTTTTGGAGAAGAGAATATCAATAAAGTGTCAAAAAAAAAAAAATATATATATATATATAAATATAGATTGGTAGGTTTACATCTTCACCAAGTGGAAATAAATAAGACATGAAATCCTGAAGGGTTTTAATAGAAATGAAATACATGGCAAATCAAATTGCAATTGTGGTGAATTAAAAGATGCATTTTTAATAGCACAAAAGCAGATAAAACATAAATTTTTTATTTAAAAGGCTCATTTAAGACTTACGGAAAGCATCCCAAAATATATAGTTTGGCTAAATTTCATGTGATATGCATAAACACAGCCAAAGTAATGCAAAAACTGTTATTTACTTTCTAAATAAAATTTAGAAAGTACACAGAGACATACACACAAATGTCTGGGAAACCATGATGGATAACGTTGGGAATATAACAGTCGTTCTTTATTTTAGCTTTGATCAAACAACTGGCAAACATGTATCAATAATTTGCCCTATTTCAAAATTTATAAAGAATATGTTCATCTTTTTTTCAAGTTCCTTAATCAAAGATATTACCAGAAATGTTGGCAGCAATCTGTTATTCTTTCACTGGTTTTGTTCCAGTTTGGAAGCTCACTCACTTGCTTCCAAGGTTTCGCTTGGATCAACTAAATTATGAAGAACTGTATTACACCATTTCTTTATTGTAAGTCATAGAGTTTAGTGCTTACCCAAGGCTTGTGGTGTAAACTTTCTGAAAAGAAAATATAAAATCCATACTACGTGAATGTATTTAATTTTTTTTTTTTTTTTAATGTGTTTTGGGTGTAAATATATCTTAAAGTATGTGCTTAATTTCAATACAGCACATGTAAATCATGAGAATTAGGTAATTAGCATACAAATTAGCAAATTTATAGCATTACAGTAGAGTTAAAAAGGTCAATAAATACCTTTGTAAGAGACTATTTGTTTACCTGAAAAATCCCAGAGTCGATACTATACATCATGAGATAGAAGAAGTTGGATAAAAGTGAAATTAGCTTTGTTTTAATGGTGGCCTTTCCGGGCATTAGAAGTAAGGTGAGGATCTCTGAGTAGAGCCACTGGTCTTCTGCATTGAAAGAAGTCGGTTGCTGTGGTGAAGGCCTTTAATCAGAAACCTTCTGGTCACTTTCCTTGTGAACGCTGCACAGTCGGGACGAACTGCCAAAATCGATTCCCATTATCAGAGTTGCACTTCATTTTGTTTCCAGTCTCATGTTGTCCACCCGTTCTTGTCACAAGTCGCCTGGTGAACTTTTCGTCCCACTCAGCATGCAAAACTATTGCATGATTACCAGAATTTTGTGGGTGTGTTTGTTTATGCAGAAAACAGCCACATCTACTCAACTTCCAGGACAGAATGGATAGTTTTTGGTCAAGTGCCATCTAACCGACGGGATGGCACGAGAGAGTTAGGGGCTAAAAACACATTGGGATCCTCCAGAGAAAAATGGTCCATACATCTCTATTTTAGCATTTTAAAAAATGCAATATACACAGCAGAAAATAAACATGTCCTTATATATAAACTTAGCCTATCTGAATTTGGATCACCCAAGTGTCTCTAGGTACAAACTTGATCAATAAATCACTGACTATATGGCAAATGGGCCAAACAAAGTAAGGTTATTAGTACTGCAATTTCTTTTGTAGTATGAACAAGTAATGTGGAGTATTGGAGTATTGTAGTTAAACATTTTCAGTACATGGTGTAATCAGTATTTTTTCCAATATGCCATGAAGTTGGAGTTTCTTCTTTCTTTAAAAACAAATATTGTGGTTGGGAAACAACTTTGTGAATTACGGTAGCAGTATCTTACGACCAGATCGTGGTGATATAAATATATTGTTACAAAAACCATTTAGATTTATTTAGTTAGTATTTAAAAATCATTGTTTAATCCTCGTATTGAATGATGCTTTTTCCTTTTTAACAGGGCAGACTTACTTTATAATGGAAAACATTGCAGATTGTGAATTATTTACTTAATTCTATGTGTACATGTACAGCATATAGCTATGAAGCTATGTGAAAATTTCCAGACACAGTATATTGAAACCATTATTTCTTGCAATTTTAGTTTTTTCTGGTCACACTGAAACTTATCGCAGATTTTCTGGGTATTTTTTTGTGCATATTTGGATTGAATCCAGGCATTTAGGACAGGCTCTTGGAATTGTGCATTACATTACATCATTGAATTTTCTTTCCAAAACTTTCATCAGTGGGTTAAAGCAGACAAACACGAATGTTGCATTGAATTGCTTTGGGATGTTTATCTTTGTAAAATGTATGTTTTTAGATGAAAATAGAAAAAAACTGCAAAGCAACAACAAAACAGAAAGTTGGCAGCACTAACACCTTCAACCTTTCTAGCATTTCCTTGCAGACCCCCCAAAACTCCCTTGTGTATCCTTAGCAGATAAAAGGATACACAATAAAACCAAGTTCCAGGATGACCCTTTTCCTTTTGTGACTTTATACTGTATGTGGAAATTTATAGTCTCAGTGTGCGATTGGGAAGAGAATGCGTGCATCTGAGACTTCTGCTGGCTCAGCTGCCTCACTTCCTGCAGATTACTCACACACATGAAAGAGGAATAAAATCATCAGGACCCATATGGATGCTTTCGACTTTCCAAGTGAAAAAAGAACTACACAAATTAGAATAACTAAAACCAGGATTTATTAGCTGTACACTCAGAAATTTGAATTCATGTTGCCTGTTTCAGACAGTTTGACATGAAGAAAATATTTCCAAACAACCAGATTAGTAAATGTTTCTGCCAGCTGATTCCCAGCATGTAGCAGGAGATGTGGAAGGGGTTGTTCTGTTGCTTCCCTGGCTGATAATTAAAAGTACTTTGTACCCTAAGAATGAAATGTTTCATAATTTTAAAAGTATTGAAATGGTAATTTCTTAAAACCTTGGTGTCCCTTGATGCTATTAACCATTCTATGAAGAGTTCATGACTATGAACTTGTCATGGTACATAATCAACTATAATTCATAGTTAAGGTTGATTATGAATCAACCATTCGCAAATTATTTGTTTATGTGTTTGTTTCTTATAAACAAATATTTGTTCATATTTGCTAACATGAACTCATTTGTTCCTATAAACAACTGAGTACACATTTGTTTATATGAAAATCAGACCATCCCAAGACCAAAATTATTATTTTTGCACATATTCTTGCAAATTTTGGGGAATAAAAAAATGTTTTTATATATCAGTCATTTGCATCGGGGTGTGGAGTTAGCATATCCAAACACAGACTTGCTGTTTGCCTACAATAACTTCCTCAGAAGTAAAGGCAGCTCAGTCTTGAGCTTTTAAGACCAGAAAGCATTTAAGGACAGGGGCTTTTCCTTTCTTCAGCCTCTCCCTCCCTCCTTACTTTCTTTCACTTCTCTTAGTCATTAATAAAATGATATTGCCCCATATTT
The DNA here is from genome assembly GCA_903066815.1 of Brachyrhaphis roseni. Taxonomy (NCBI): domain Eukaryota; kingdom Metazoa; phylum Chordata; class Actinopteri; order Cyprinodontiformes; family Poeciliidae; genus Brachyrhaphis; species Brachyrhaphis roseni. The sequence continues at coordinate 6,499 of CAEFZY010012728.1, forward strand.
TTTTGGGGGGGGGAGTTGGTGCAGAGCACGTGTTTCCATTTAGGTTCATCAGAACCTGATGTGCGGAGGTCGGAGCAAATCAGAAACAGGGAAGCCTGCCCTTGAGTTGAAGCGCCGTTGCAAAGAAAATGTAATTAAATCACAGGGTATTTCTGCGCATAGGTATACACTTACATGATCATTTGTAAAAATCATTTACATATTAAATCAACCATTAACGTAATAGATAAAACAATATATATTTTTCTTTTTGCCAAGGTGTCCTATGACTGGTTTCAAATAATAGGCATCTTTGGTTGAAGTTTCAGTGAAGGACAGGAGCAGGAAGAAAGGCTGATCAGCTGGCTAATGCTGCTTACTGATGTCACTTCTCCAGACTATGTTGCAGCAATCATTCAGTGCAAAATAAGATTCAGAAATAAACATCTCAAAGCATTGGATTTGTGGCCAAAGACTCTTTCACATCAAGGATCTCTTTCAGCTATTTTGCGTTCATTACAGAAGAAAACATTCTTGATCTGTGATGCAGGACTTTGATTTTATATTACTGGCTGGCAGTCTCAAATTTTTTCCCACTCCTAAGTAGTCCGTGACATACGTCCTCATGTAGAACAGAGAGTTGGTTGAGATTACATCAACATAGGTCTTATGCCCTTTTTTGCAGTTTTTCTGGCGCTATCTTTAGTGTGATGTTTTGGAGTTCTCCAAAGTTGTAAGTGAAACTGCATCTTGATGACCAAAGTTACCACCACAGCCAGTGCTATGACGTCAGGATACGTTATCAGTGTGCCCTGAGGCATTGTGATGGTTGTAGGATAATACCGTTTAATTTGAAATATCTGATATCTTATAGTCATAGCTAACATGACCAACATCAAACCAATTGTTTTATGGAACTGAGTTTTCCTTCAGTGCAAGAAACAAGATCGTAAGTGTCCCTAATCTGAGTTCATTTGGCTGCATCATCTGGAGAATTGGTCAAGATGAGATCAGCTTTTATTGAATTTCTTGGTAATATCAAACTTGAGCTAAGAGTCCTAATTTTTCCCCACAGGTATAATTCTCCCTTGACTGCTTTTCCAATTGTTCCGGTTGATGCTGTATGGATAGTGGCTTGCAGTCACAGAATAGTCATCGTTTCTGATAACATTTAATTCTCATTTTGCAGTCCTAGAGATTTCAATAATGCTTAAAATTCTGTCCTGCAATATGTTTCACATCAATTCTTACCAGTATTGTTTCACCGACTTACAACACAACCCATGTTAAAGCTCCTGGAAAGCCTTTTTCTGTAACAATGTGCTTTCTTCTTTATTCTTAAATTACCATAAAGGCTTTTATATTCATAAAAGAAATGCAATCTATAAATTTTAGAGAAAATTTGTATTGTAAAGGCAAGCAGTAGATTTTCAGATGCATATGTAAATAAACTTGAAGCTAATATCTGGAGCTCCATCATGTTGGCCCAAAATGTTCCACTAAAATATTTGGCTTCATTTTCAGTTTTATGAAATTCAAAGCAAGGGTCCTGGGATGAGAAGAGGGTTTGATTCACAACCAAGACATAAAAACCTGTTATGAACACTTCTGACCTTTGACAGCTGCAGATTGAACCAGTTAAATATTGCCAAGTTTCACTTTTTAACAAAGGGAGTTTGGGGCTTTTCCTTTGTAAAAGAATTTTTATTGAAATTTCTACGAGAGGAAATGAGTGGGCACCCCACACCAAAGCAGTGCAAGAATGGCTTTTATTAACCGCATCCGGATTGCAAAACCTCACTGTTTTTTTCTAAATCAGCAGTCTAAAATAGGTTCAAATGTTGTAATCTACTGCAGCAATAGAGAGCAAATGGAGGATGTATAGAAAGGTTTTGTAGGCCATGTCTAATAAACACCATAAAAACAACAACCAGGCATTAAGGATGACCTTCAAAGGACCTCATTAAAGGTAATTAAAAGCAATGACCTCATTTTTTGACTCTACATTTTGAAGCAGAGGCACATCAGAAAGTTGCAGGACACTGATCCTCGATTTCTGGATTTGAATACTTACCAATACGGTTATTGAGCATCTAGACCAAAACTGACATTTGTCAAATGTCAGTTTTGAATCTAATCGAACTGTGTTTGACACCTGGTTTAGAATTTGGGTTTTTTTCATTAATCTTATATCCAACTGCGACACCAACGCAGAGGTATGTATCAAGAACCTAGTTATTTATTTCTGCACATCCCCAATAGGTTTCAAGTAACCTTTGAACCTGTCATTCATATTCCCCTCTGTGTAAAAGTCCTTTTCTAGTTTCTAATGGCTTTATCCAACATCCTAACTGTTAAGTGTCCTGCCTTTGGTTTTCTTTTCTATGGAAAGTACTCCTTGCCCAGTGCGTCTTGTGGGTAGCAGTGTCCTTTTCTAGGACAAAGCGACAAATAGAAGAATTTGATGGACCGCTTTGTGGCCTGGAGTAGGAACAATCATCTCATCTTGAATGTGAACAAAACAAAAAGATGATTGTAGATTTGAGTAGAAGGGTTTCTTTCCATTCTCTCCTAATGCTTGCTTATAAAGTGGGATTGCTGCAAACTCAACAACTTGATCCAATCAGATAAGCTTCCTTAGATAACCTTTTTCCAACAAAGTGACGTTAATTGTATTTTCATATGGAATAGTATTAATTGACATTGAATCTGACTGTATGATTTCATTGTATTTGAATAAGTTTGATTTAATTGGACAGGAACCAAATTAATTGGAGTCTTCATTACCTTAAGGATCTTACAATTAAAATGTATTATACATTTTGAATTGGCTTGATTTTGTATGATACCATTTACTTTAAAGACTGACTTTTACATATTTCCATCAAATTAGAGACTTGTGGTAAAAAAAATAAGACCTTGTTTTTCACCAGTAAACAAACAAAAATAGATCTGAAAATCACCCAACCATGCTGTAATTTAGTAACACACTGGGAAAACTCTGTTTTCTTTACCATGCGCACTATGGGCTCACAAGTTGGTTCATTTGCACCCATTTGAAGTGTATGCATGTGCACGTGGAAATTCGTCTGTCGACCGCAGCAGGCCGCAGGCGGCGTTACATCTTGCAGCAATTAAACTGCATGCGTCTCTTACGCCCCTCCATTCGTCTACTGCAGGCTCTTATTTCAAGGCCCGCCAGCATTAGACAAACTGAGAACATTTGATGGCTTGGTGGCTGAACAGAACAACAACATGTTGCACTCATCAGTTAATTACTCGACAATAAAATGTGGTCGCTCTGGAGTGGAATGTGAGCATGTTTACAATGTTGACAAACCAAAAAGATCTGCATGAGAAGAGAAAAAGGAAAATAATATAGAAGACGTACAAGGGAGATAAAGTGAGATCAATTTGTCCATATTTAAGTCATCTTTTATTTCAGAAATCTTAATAAAACACATTTTTGAACACCCACGTGGTCTCAAGCTCAGACAAATAGAAAGCAGCAGATCATAATTCTCAATGATGACAACAGGAGATTAGAACATGCACGAAGTCATTAGATGAGAGATTAGTTGACATGTCAATAAGACCCTCGACTTCAAAAAAGAATCATTCTTTGAATAGCTGAGAGACACCTACTGTACATGACTAAACATCAAAAATGTTTCTTACAGTAAATCAAGGGAGAAACTGGCCCTTTTTGGCTAATAAAATGCAGGTGAAACAATATTTAACAATTTCTGCTCTCTCAAATTGTAAGTGTTGTAGATTAGACCTGTTTGCTCATCAAGCAACAACTTCAGTTTTGTTTTAATTTTAATCACCTTAAAATCAGATAGACTAAAGTATTTCTGACCAAAATATGTCAGCTAATTTACATAGATTCAATAAACAACAAAACAAAAATGTCATTTCAACTAGTTCACAAAGCAATCTGGTCCAATTTATGTCCTGTCCTTTTTTCAATACAATTCAGCCAAAATTCAGTTCAGATTGATTCAGATAATTACACTGGAAACCAATTACATATACAGATTAATTTCCAGTCACAAACACTTAATTTCACTCCAAAATATAACAGTAAATTTAAGCTGGGTTGATTATTTAATGCTTGTTGGGGCAGAAATAAGATACATTGGACCCCCACCATCTCCAGGTGGTAGGTACCATGATCGCCTATGAATAGCTGAAATCTGTGAATAATTACTACTTCTAAAAATGCATACAACTGCCTGTCTTAACAGTCCAAACCAATACCCTATTTTGCATTAATATACAGTGTAAATCATCTTTGCACTACCACAGAATCAAATTTCTACAGTCTTCTTTATGTCCACTCATGGTGGTACAGTCAAACATCGCCAAGGAGAAAGGAATGGTCCTCCTGCATTGGCTGCTTCGCAAATGTCAGCCAGTGGTAAGTCAGGTGGTATTTCAGCTTCCCAAGCTGCATCCTCTAGAAAATATTTTTGATACGGTGTATGGTGTCAAGGAAAGAGACGGTGAACTTTGAACATGGTTGCCTATATTAAAAGGTACTAACTAAAATAATCAATCCGCCTCTCTAACAAATGCACCCTGTGTTTTATTTCTTCCCATTAGGAATATAATCAATTATTGCTAAAGTTGTACCTCATTTACAAAGTTTAAATGAGGTACATTTAAACTTTGTAAAAATGTACCTCAGTTTTGCTTTTCTGGTTAACGATGACTCAAGACTAATCAGAGCAGCTGCACCAAATCTGAAAGGCAAGAAAAAAACAAAGAGTAATCACTTAAAATAATCAGATAAAGACACCAAAACTTTGACATAGTAAAACAATTATTCATTTTAATGATTGAAAACATACTGTTAAGATTTAAAGGATCATCTTCTTCATTTTTTTTTTATTGCATAGAAAATGCCTAAATGTTTGCAGTAAATTACAGCATCAGAAGTTGGTTTCAAGCATTAAATATATTCTTTTCATTTATTTATTAAACCTTTTTCTTATGTTCTTATTACTATGAAGAGTGGAGACTTCGCCAATCAACTCCTTTAACTTTTCCACTTCAGCTTGTGTTGCACTAGAGAGGCAAATAAAACTACCTCATAGATTTTGTTACTCTGGATATTTTCAAGGCAGCGTCAAGGGGGTTCTTCAGGATCTGATAAACAGAAGAGTGGAGGTGACAGCAGCGTGCATCTGGGTTACAGTGAGTGTTCCAGTTCACTAAAAGGCTGGCTAATGGCTTTGAGGTCAAAGGTTAGTAAAAGTTTTATTCACGGCATACACAAAAACTGGCAAAATTCAAAATATTCTCACATAGATTTATTTACTCAATGAATAATTTTAAAATCTAGACTACCTTCAAAAATTATGAGCCAAAAATATCCTGAAAGACAATGAGTCTAGCCTATTTAGACACTCAACAGCATGGCTTAAAAGCTACCATGTAATTTCCAGGAGGGGTACCCTGTAAGTTCTGGAAAGGTAACCTTTTATTTTCAGAGGGTAAACTTTAAATTCAAGGATAACAGCACATGGATTCCTCCACAATTTGAAACCAGTAACTTGCAAATTCTGGTAGGTCATTTTGAGGTTTGGGGAAATTTACCAAAAAGCTTTAAAAGTGACCTTTAACTTAATCTAAGTTGTGGGACAGGAGGAAACTTTAGTGTCTCATAGATTTTTCAGAGAACATTAACAAACAATAACTCAAGCTTTCAAAATCAAAAAACAAAATAGAAGGATTGTGTCACAATTCAAAATCTAGCAAAACAAGGATGCCTACCTAGGGAGAGAATTAATCAGAGAAGCAATCATGAGGCCAATTGTAGCAAGAGGAGCTGCAGTTATACAGAGCTCAGATGGTAGCACCACAAAATTGGAAGATTGGCAAGAAGAAAGTCATTGTTAAGTTTGCTAAAGATAATAAAAGGGAAATGGCATAAACCTGGAGGTGAATGAGCTCTTGAAGACTTAGAGGCAGCAGAATATTTAAGAATGTGGAAGAGGTTCAGCTTTCAACAGGTAATTGACCCTAAACATAAAGCCAGAAGTTCAATTGATTGACTTACATTAATGTTTTTTTTGTGTTTTCGATTTGCTCAGTAAAATCCAGAGCTAGAGCCAGCTGAATATCTAGCAAACTGCTTCCCTCTATAAAATCTGACTGAACTGTTTTACCAAGAAGGATGGGCAAAAATTAAGTTTCTACATACAGAAAGCTGGTAGACATATAAACAAAAATTCTTGTGTAACTGCAGAAAAATGGCGTTCCATAAATGCATGCCACTTGAATGTTTTTTATTTGTAATAGTACACTTTTCTTACACTTCATTGTTCTCGCCTTTGTGTTGGTGTGTCACATGAAATCCCAATTACACATTATGAAGTTTGTGGTTGTAACATGGAAAATGTTGTAAAGTTGAAGAGATGTGAATACTTTTATCAGGCACAATGAGTCGACTGTTCAGTAAACTAATAATGTAATTCTGAATAAGATCTCTGCTAAATAATTGTCAGATTAGATTTCTAAATATGCGGTCAAAAATATTCGGAAATGCTTAATTAGCCTGACCCGTAAAATGTATACACACAAGTAGCAAAAGTAAATACCAGCCCTTAAATAGTTTTTTTAAGCCAACAGCACACATGAAGCAAGCACAAGGCCTATGACGCACATTAGTAGGAGACTATTCAACAATATTTACCAAGCACACAAACCATAATCAGTCAGAGATATATGGCTTGCTAAAGTGTCCAAAAAGCATAGAAAAGAAACAAGTGGCAGCTGGACAGCTTCTCTTCCTGATGCTATTTTAACTCACTACAAAGCTATAGGTTCTCCACTTTGTTGATGTCCCCACATGATCCTGGAAACAAGAGCACGTTTATATACGCAACTTCAAGAGTGTGTCAGTGGGGAATTAGTCACCCACGCAGTAATTTTAACCTATGCACGCTCTCTTCTAATCTGCTGCTTACGTTTCGATGTACTATTTCTGTTGGCAACAACGTTATCTCATGCTATGCAAGTCTTCTTTGCTTTGACTTAGTCATTAAATTTTTGTCTTGTCTTTATGCTACTAATGTCTGACTATTGCACGTTCAGATTGAAGTAAAGCTCATACAAAGGAAGGGAACTCTCTCTTTGCACCCATTTAATATTAAGTCTTTTGTCTTGTTTCATCTCAAATACTAAAAAGAAGGAAAGCATAGGTATCTTCTTTATCTCTGAATTGTTTTTAATAATAGATAAAAAAATTCATACCTAATAAGTTGTGAGTTATTTAGACTAACCATCTTGACACTCAGACTCCAGAATTGGATTTTTTTTTTAACCTCAGGATGTTTAGCAAATGTGGGCCGTTTCTGGATTATGATCACAGCATTGGTTTACCCTCCAGTCACCCCAGAGGTCCGAGGGCAGAACGTGGGAGAAAGCAAAGGTGGACAGGAAGTGGTTGACTAAGGGCAAATGTATGTGTGTGTTCTTGTGTGAATATCTGTATGTGTGTATTTGCCCAGCAGGCAAAACACACACAGCCAAGACAGGAAACAACGTGGTTGTGCCACTGGTTAGCAGGAAGCAGAGCGGAAGATAAATGACTCAAAACCAAGTTGGCAGCACTTCTGAGAGGCAACGCTGAGTGGACGCAGAGGGAGAACCAAGTGCTGACATGCGCTACGGTGAACCTAACCAAACAGGAAAACAAACAATGCATGTCATTAGTTTTCTATCCAGTGTTCGAAACTCAGAAGGGTACATTTCTTCATTTCTTCCATTGGTTTTGGAAGATGATCAAGAAAATGCATGGGCAAAGGGACGCATTTTAAAAAAAACAGAGTGTTGCAACACTAATATATGTGGATCTGCTACTCCACCCTTCGGAGCAGGGTGACCAGCAGGTGTAAGCAACGCCACCTTGGGAATTGCGCCCAAGGAACTAGTTTAATAAGGCACGTTAGGTTCGTGACCAATGAGAAGAAGACTTTATTCCATTACAAAATTCATTTTATTTTTCCATGTTTTAAAAGTAATTAAAATTTCAAAGAACCACAATGGGAGGGAAGTGAACAGTACTGGGGCCTACCAGCAGGGGCGGGGGCAATCCAGATGTGGGGAACTGGTTCCTAAAACAAACTAATAAATCAAAATAAATCACCCCAAACACTTGTGAACAAACACTCAATCGTGGAGAAACCCCAACACCAGTCACTCGCACGGCACACGGGTCCAGTCCCCTGGATGCCCCCCCCCCACCGCCTTCAGCTCTCAGCCTGGAGACAAGAGGATGGGGTTAAAGAAAGCAAACACAAAAAGAAAAATACACTACAATGTAGACAAATACTAAAATGAGGTTACCTTTTAACCTCCGACTGGTCCAGTTATTAAAACCCAATGCTTCAATCGAACGATCTAAAAGAACAAAGCCGCTACATGCAGCAGACCAGAGGCTCCACAAAACAATAGAATAATTCAAAACAAATTTAAACAACAAAACAATCAACACTCGGAAACCAAACAAATAAAGAAAACAAAACAGAAACAACGCCGAAACAAAGCAGCAGGGTCTCCAGCAAGCTGCAGCAGCTTTATATCTGAAATAAAATTAAATTAATAGATGGTTTTTAGATAAATGGCAGAAAGCAGAGGAAGCCGTTGTCACCTACCAGAGCTGGATGACTCCACCCTAACCAGAAAGCCCTTCTGGCCAAACACAGGAGGGTCCAATTGCCAATGTGTTCTGTATGTAAATAATTGTTATTTTATGCTTCTGAACTGCATGGGTGCAATACAAAAATACATACCAATCCCACGTTGCCAAGTTGAACTGGGGAGGGTAAATTACTGCCACACCCTCAAACGGTAAACTTCAGGCAGCCTCTAGATTTGAACAATTTAAATTAACCAACTAAAATTTGCCAGTCTTACACAGAAGGAGAAACATTACTTACTGCTCTGAGATCTTAGAGTTCAGACCACGACAAGCCACCCAAGTGACCTTCTCGCTGAAGCGCGACCAAATGCAGGC
>CAEFZY010012730.1:0-44968 GCA_903066815.1 Brachyrhaphis roseni
AGATAGATAGATAGATAGATAGATAGATAGATAGATAGATAGATAGATAGATAGATAGATAGATAGATAGATAGATAAGATTTATTTGTCATTGTCATCCACAGATTACAACGATGTTGTAATCTATGCTTTAAGATAAAATCATAAATTATGAAGTACAGAAACAGAATAATTTATATATTGGTTTACTGAATTTAACCAAAGAAACAACAGGAATGAAATAAGTAAAAACACAACAAAGGACTCAAATCTTCGTCTTGACGGGATAAAAATGTGGAGCATTAATCTTATTTAAGACTGAGGATCTAGATTTTAAGTAAATAAAAATAAAAAAATATTACAGTGTGTTTTACTTCTTTAAAACACATTAAGAGATGATTTAATAAATAAATTAACTGTTAAAATTCTCAGTATTTGGATCAAATTTTTATTTTTGCTATTTATTGATGAATTTAGATTAAATTACATGTAATTATTAGTTATTTTGAACACACCATTCTTTTTATGAACGTTAATCCACTCCAAGCTTTATAAAAACTTGGTTTAACCTTAAAGTGATGATTATTTAACTAACTCTAAAGTACAATTTTCAACTTTTTCCAGGTGATGACGCACCTGGAATAAGGGCTGGTGCTCTGGCACCACCTAGTGTCTATATGTGTTAATCGCAGTGCAACACAGAGTCAAACAGGACAAACTGTGTTTACACCAACCTACAATCTCTGGTGACCCGATAGGAACACACACCGCATGGAAACGCAAACTCCAAACAGAAAGTCAACAAAAGGGCTTTTTTAGAAAAACTACAACACATTAAGAATATCTCAGCTTCCATCTCTGTCCTCTATCACTATTAGCAGCATTGCTACTACACACACACACAGAGAGAGAGGCGTATGTTGTTGATCACATACTGAGTTTGCTGATTTGCCAAATAGGCCGCCGTTCTGGGCTTCCAAACAAGTTCCGGCCCCCCAGTTAGTCATCCTCCTGAATCACTTTGTGAGAGGTTTTCCTGTTTGTGCGCGTCGTGTCTTGGTTCTCTTCCCATCAGTAGATGGAGTACTTCACAGAACTTATAAATAACTGTTTTAGGACACAACCAGACCCAAATGGTGTCCTTATATGTGGTCCAGCTTGAAAAACCAGAGCTGTGCTTTTTGCCGCAACTCAGTCAAATCAAACTGAAGACAGTATCCATGATCCCATGGGGCATGTGGGTGTTTTAACGCCCTCATTTTCATGCAGTTTTTCTCAAAATCTGCATGTCTTTGTGCCACCAATCTCAAGGAGCAGTGAAACAGATCTGAGTACATATACCTATGTGAACAAACAATAATTTGTATGGAACACCAAGAGGGCCAAAAAGACTTCATGCATCTTTCATACACAAAGTACACTGTTAAGATATTAAGATAAGAAATCACCTTATCTTCATTTTCCTTTGCATCCTTACTGTGTTTGCTGCAGCTCCAGTGATCCTCTGAACTTTGGAGATTATTAACTCATACAAGCGCATAACACAAAAGCTTTATGAGCTTATCAAAACCCATTTCCTGTTTGAACTTTGGGCTATGGCACCTTTCAGCTGAAGAGTCCTTCTGGTTCTCTTTCTGAGCAAACAAAATGAAAGAGCACCTGCTGAAAATACTGGTTATAGGAGACGGAAACGTTGGGAAGTCTTCATTTGTACGTCGCTACGTCAATGGACAGTTCAACAGATCATACAAAATGACCGTAGGAGGTATGCAAACTGGTTTTTAACAATTATAGTTTTATAGGCTCTTCATCTGGGCTGACTTGTGTGTTTAATGTATAATGTAACTTCTGAATCATTTGAATGTCAGATCTATGACTTCTTACAAAGCCCAGATTTGTTGAGTCTTCGGTCTTGGAAAGGAGACTCCAACTATTTGTCAAAGACAGATTTAGTTTTGATTTTCTTTTTTCAAAGATTGTGTGTTAATAGTTGCTTGTACTCAGTGTCTAAACAAGGAAAACGACAGAGAGAGTCAAAAATTGAAGCTCTTTATAGTTCTTCTATTTTTCCACAGTCATGAAATATGGATCTTCATCAAAAGAACAAGATTCTGAATAAAAACAGAACAATAAAGCCTAGATTGTTCCTCCATTTCAAAATGTGTCTGTTAAGATGGTTTTAAAGGTTTGGAGCGTCGGTTTCCAATCACATCCTGATAGGAGAAAACTCAGGAAAGACCCAGAATTTATCAGACAAACCATTCAACCTTTCTGGACTACAGAAAAGGATTATGGCAACTGAAAAAAAATCTGACTTTTTTCTCAAAGTTATAACTTCAATCTTTTGAGATCAAAAGTCAGAACTCTGATTTAAAAAAAAAAGTCAAAATTTTGAGAAAAAAAAACTAAGTTCTGAAATAAAATTCTGATTTTATTTTAGTTTTTCATCTTCTGAGATCAAAAGTAAGAATTCTTTTTTTCATTTTATTACATTTTTTTCCCCAGTGGCTCCAATCCCCGTCCGTTCGCTCACGCTCATATTGAGCTCAACAGAATTAAAAGAGAGCAGAATAATTTTATTTCCCTTTGGGATTAATTATGTATTTCAGAATTGAATGTGAATATCTGGGTAAATATAAACATAATAAATATGTTTATGGTGCTTTATGAATCTGAGTTGTTCTCAAACTGTGTTCCTAATATGAGTTTTGTTTACTTCTGTAGTGGATTTCTCTGTTAAGATGCTGCACTGGTCTGACAAAGAAAAGGTCAGAGTTCAACTTTGGGATATTGCAGGTATGAAACATTAGTTCAAAGTGAACTACAGGTCTATACAGAAGCATATGTTGATCACTGAAATGTGCCTGAATGTTGTCTGCCTTTCCAGGCCAGGAGCGTTTCATCTCCATGACCAGAATTTATTATAAAGGAGCGGTGGGCTGCATTGTGATGTTTGATGCCACAGACTCATCAAGCTTCTTCAAGTGTCACCAGTGGAAACAGGACCTGGACGACAAGGCCATGCTGCCCAACGGAAGCTCCATCCCATGCATCCTGCTGGCGAACAAGGTGAGTCGGTTTATTTAGTTAATACATGATGCATTAGGAGAGCTTAGAGCTGCTGAGTTACCATCGTCCTCATCTTTTTATAAAGAGCCACATGAGAAATTTGAGATGGTGCACATGTAAGCGTGTTTTCACACCTCGATTTAATTAGGGATCAAAATTCCCACATTTGTTACATTTTCAGCTCATGCGACTCGCTTTAATGCTGTACAGCAGGGATGCTCAAGTCCAGTCCTCGAGAGCTACCATCCTGCAACTTTTAGAAGCATCCTTACTCCAACAGACCGGGATCAGCTCTAAACAGACCTGGTAACAAGCCACTCATCTGGTTCAGGTGTGTTGGAGCAGGGATGCATCTGAAAGTTTCAGGATGGTAGCTCTCGAGGACTGGACTTGAGCACCCCTGCTGTACAGTGTCAACGATCCGAACTAATTGAAAAACGTATTCACCTCCTCGCCTGTGGGGGCGCTGCACCAATAATCACTGAAGGAAATAACACAAAGACCAGTGCAAACTTCCTTCTCCACAAAATGTAAACAGAAATGGAGTAGCGTTAAATTTTCGCGATGGTAGGATTTCTTTTTTGTCTCTTGTAAAGAAAAAACACAAGCTGTTTCTGCCTGTAATGCAAGATTCGGTCATTTATTTTGGCTGTGTCGACCCAGAATGCCTTGCGCTGTGGGTAACTTCCTGCATTTGGAGTGGTTTCCGGTTCACTTGCATCCCTGCATTGGTTCACTTGAACAAACCAAGATCGAGGTTTTAGGCAGGTCAGAGTTAGCCTAGTTCCAAATCCCAATATTAAATACTTTCTAGACAAACAAGCTAGAGTTTGATTGAATCGGACTAAACAGGGTTGATGTGAATGTACCCAGTCATGTTGTTTCCAAATCCCAATATTAAATACATTCCAGTAAATTAGCTGCAGAAGATTAGATATGAAGGACAGGAAAGCAAAATAAATTATTACAATAAGCAAAAGTGCAGGAATGGAACATACAGTTGAATCCAGATGTTTACAATCATTCTATGAAAATATGCATGACTTTTTTCTCCGCGTTTGGTATTAAATCAGGTTACATGTTTCCTGTTTGGGTAATTCAAGATCCACCCATCTGTTTTCCATACCTACTTATAATGAGAAGTGGTGACTATGTGACAGGACATTTATGTTTTTTAAAAGAAGAAAGTTCAACAGTACTGATCTGCAGGAGCGTTCTGTATTTTCCTAAATGTCTTTTTTTCCCTCCTGCTCTCTCTGCTCCCCCACAGAGCGACCTGTCTCATTGGGCCGTCCCAGCAGACCGCATCGAGGCGTTCTGCAAGGCCAATGGCTTCTTCACATGGATGGCAACTTCAGTCAAAGACAACAAGAACATCGACGAGGCAATGAGGTAACATAGCATGTCCAGAGCTTACATGGTACAACACGGCAACAACCAGGACTACATTTAAATCCCATCAATCTGATGTTTGAGGGTTAAGATGCTAATCCATGGAACTACATGTAAAATGTTCACCTTGAATCATAAAAATAGGATTTGTTTTCCCTCCTTTGTCCCCTTACTAATGTAAGCAACAACAGCAGGTATGAGGTGATTTAAATCCAGTATATTCCAGTTCATTCACAAAATGATCTCCAATGCACTTCACATGACTAACAGATCTACTGGGTTCCTTTTTACCTTCCTTGTCCTTCCATCTTTATTTCCAACCTTGTTCCCTTTCTTCTCCTTTTCCTTTATTTTCTTTTATTCTTTGTGCTCTTCTATCCCTCCTTCTGTTTCCTTCCTGTCTTGTGCCCTTTCATCCTTCCATCCTTCCTTGTCGCCTTGTTCACTTCCAACATTGTTTCCTTCCCTCCTATCTTCCTTTATTTTTTCTTTGTGTCCTTCCTTCCTTCCTTGTTTTCTTTCTTGGTTATTTGATGTCTTCTTTTATCTTTTTATTTGTATCCTGCTCGTTTCTCTTCCCGTCATTGTTTTGCATCTCTGCTGTGTTTCAGGAGTCTGGTGGAGGAGGTTCTGTCCATTCAGTCCAGTTTGGATCCGCTGCGGCCCAAAACCGAAGACAGTGTTCACCCAGAGCAGGAGTCACAGCTCAGCAACAGTGCAGGGAAGAGTTGCTGCTGAGGCAACAAAGGTAGCTGTGAATCCTTTTTGTAATTCAGAGCACTTCATATTGACGTGCTATATTTATTTTTTAAGTGTAGATTGTCCTTTGAAGCATGGATAGGTCACAAATTACCTGCCAAATATTCACTTTATGCTGCTGCTGAAATGTTTTTAAGTGTATTTGGAAACGGCACTCTACAAAAACTCACACCCAAAACCCTCATCATAAAAAATGTATTTTCACGTGTAACATTGCATTTAATTGAAAAAGATGAGGGAATAAAACTTGACTTTGGTCAAAGTTTGGTAACACTCAGTTAAAGTAAAACTAATGTTGGCTTTAATAAGGTCATCTTGTCAAATTGAAGTAATTGTAGTTTGTACCACCATTGTAAATGAATGTTTTCTTTTATAAATTAAAATCATATTTTCAGGTTATTACGGACCAAACAGCAGAAGCAAAAGGAGCAGAGGAAGAGGCTGTGAATAAAGTTTGCTGGGAAGGCCTGTAGGTGTGGAAGAGCTGCAGATGAAAAGTGCTTCTCCTCCGACACGCTGACTCATTAAGACGCATGACGTCCGCCTGCTAAACCAGGCGTGTGTGTGGATCCGCTCTGCTTGCCAGTAAGGCAAATGATGAGTGAATGTCGTTGGATGTTTGAGAGTGTGTATCACACAGGCACGTGGATATGAATGTGCCTCAGAGAAGTGTGACTTGCGATATTGGATTTTTCTTTTTTTATTTTGCAGAGAAAGTGTTCATGCATATTACGCAGAGAAAAAAAGGAATATTTTATCAATTTTATTAAGATTAGAACCCCCTAGAAGTAAAAAAAAAAACATAATCTGAATGGTGATTATATTTACTGATTACTATATTTATTGTAATCAGTGCCAAAGATGAATTTCAGGTCACACTGAAATGGACCAAACCAGTTTTAACTTTGACCTGAAAGCCTCACGGTTCTTCAGACAGACATGAAAGTTAAATCTTCACTTTTTAACCTTATCATATTATAATATCTCTTTATGTATTGATCAACATGTTTGATGTACAGTATATTAATCATTTTGATGATGGCACTCGACAAAATATGTTTTTCGTAGCTGTTTTTATTTTTGTGTTTTTATAATGTAAAGCATTTTGAACTACTTTGCTGCTGAAATGTGCATTACAAATAAACTTGGTTGACTGATTGAGGAACAGTTCAGACTCCAGGTAATCCATGGAGTTTTGTTTTCTTTTGAGAAATCCTGAGGATGAGTCGATAAAAAACTGAGGTCATTTTTAAGTCAAATTGTTTGGTATTAAAGAGTTTGTCTTGACTTACTAACGTCAGTTTAACATTAGATTTGAAGTTTAAATGGATGTAATCCTGAAAACCATCAGTTGTGACGCTGGTTGGTGAATTCTATTAGCACAGCAGGTGCTGCAGTCGCCACCTGGCGCTGATGAAGGAACCCGCGTGTGCTGCAACCTGACATGCAGGGCTCTGACCCAGGGTTATTTCTGGTCGGGCCGCCGTGTGTTGCTGGAGTTTTTGGTGAAGGAGCATGTTGTCCTTTTGTTGCCTCAGACTGCCATCAGAATGAGAACCCAGGAAATGTTTCCCATCAAGATGCAAAATGAAACATTACTGCTGCATCATTCATGCATTGTTAATTCACATCTGCATATGCAAACACATAAGCAAACTTACAGAAAAAACACACACTTAGTTTTTTTTATGTTTATTGAATAAAATTGAATATATATATATATTACCACAAAAAATGAAATGTATTTCAATTGTTTTATGAAAAAAAAATCAAGAAGTCTGTCACATTCATCAGTTTCAAAACAAATGACCTGTTTATCTTTAAATCAATATTTAAACCCATATATTTTACAGCCAATCAGCATTGTAGAAAATCTGATGAGATACAGCCTTTCTGGAAAGATCATGACGCTTGGGAGAGAAGCCGATATGAGGGAACAAATTTATACTAAATGGATGCAAATGAATTATTAGGCTGTTATGACCTGTGACTCCACAGCGGGTGGAAGAAAATATTAGATGCAACAACATATGAGGGCTTTCCAGGAAAAGAATTTGCTGAGCCCAAGGTGCTGACATCAGCAGGACGCATGACCCTGAGACAAGACGTCAGCATGGCAGGAGCACCTTCAGAGTGGGAGGCCGCTCTCCGTCTCCAACCAATGACCCACCAGGAGAAACACAACAAAACTGCCAACTGAACCAGAGTTCATGACAGGCACATACACAAACATACGGCTGAGATTTCTGATTAAAAAAAGATGGTAAATAAAGTTCTGTTTTCTTTTTTCCTGTTTTCTTCTTCTGTGGTACACATTCTGATTTATTATCTCTCTTCCTGTGTCAGGATCACAGCTATCGCAGCTGATATGCTGTATCATATTTTGGTGAATATTCACGCAGTTTGATGGGGATGCGCACATTAGATGACACCGTATCTGATTACAGTGTCGTAAGCAGCGACTGTTTGTGTTAGCGCTCCTCACCCGACCATCTGCTGACTGGCAGAAACAGAAAGCAAGGAGCAGGGCGAGCAAACAGAATGCAGAAACAAAGAGGAAAAAGAACTGGACCGGGTCCAGCAGACAGAAATAAACTGGCCAGGCTGCCCTACGTTCACTTCAGAAGCTAATTAAAACGGCCTTATTAGGCTTTTACTGCAATGTACCAACAAAAGAACATGTCTTATCAATTTTATTTTTACTTATTATTATTTTTAGAAGCAAGCTTTAGGTAGTTTTCCATTCATTTGTGTATGTGGAACGTATAATGAGCTTTGTGGGCAAGACTAGAAAAAATATGGAAAAAAATAAGCTGTGAACAGAATCCCCCCCACCCCCCCCACACACACACACACACACACAAACACATATCACTGTTAATATGTTTATATAATCTGGTTTGAATAACTAGAAGCTTATAGAGCCAAGATGTTCAAAGTAAGGCCTGAGGGCCATTTGCAGCCCCTAGACTGACTTTTTGTGGCCACAATTCAGGAATAAATGAGTAAATTAGGACAAAACTAGGACTTTTAAATCAAAATCTACTAAAAATGTTAGACGCAACTCAGTGATCAACTTTTCCAAGCTTTCTTGTTTTCATGTTATTTAGAACTACATCGGCTCATTAACATATACTCTAAAGTACATGCTGGTGCACCCAAATCTGCTTTTAATTGGTGTATTAAAATTTGACTGAATACAACTAGTGTTTTCAAATGAAGACTGACCTAGATCCTGTTTTTATTGCTGAGAATAGAAGAAATATAACTTCAGTTTTCTTCAAATCGAGCCCAAAATGTTGAGCTATCTGGAGGCCTTCTTTTAACAAGGAAAAACCATTTGAGGTTTTGGATCTATGACCCAGTTCCCACAAGAAAAATCTTATTTTGTCTAATTAGAATGGTTTATGCTTAGTTTGTAAGTGGATAAAAAAACAAATCACAAAATTTTGGGTGATTTTAGATTTTAAAGACAAAATTATTTTGGCCCACTTGACAAAAGGTTTGGACATCCCTGTTAGAGTTAGAACAATCTTTGGAAATTGTTCAAACACATCTTGCTTCTTTCTGTCTTTTAATGATATTTGTCTACAATAAACCACACCATATGTTTATATTCAGACATGACATTACTGAAGTTTTTTTATTAAACTAAATGATTATAGATTCAGTATAAAAACAAGTTGTTGTTTTTTTCTCCCTTAATGTCTAGCAGTTTTATATTACTTTCTTCATTTATTTTGATTGATTTTTTTTCCAATATAACAAAGGCCAAATAGCCAAACACTTTATTGCATTTTAATTAGAGTCTTGGCTCCATGTGGAAGTCAAGATTTTAGTCTGCCTTTTAATATTATCTTTGGAGTGATGGCTTCTTTGTCTCTGAGTGGCCTTTCAGTCCATGTTCCCTACAAAAATAACTCTCTTACCAACTTCAGGAACGTGTCTCCACAAAGTTTTCTTTTTGTTTTTGTTATCAATTGCAAAGAAAAAATAAATAAATGCAGTTTTTTTTATTTTTCATAGAACCTGTTTAAAAATATTCAAATTGGTATTACTATTATAAGTGGTAGTAGGGATGTCATTGTTATACTTCCACCACTTTTACAATTGCGCCCACTAAGTTTGGTTATTTAGACCAATTACCTTTTGTATTTCCACACTGCATTATCATTACTGTTATTATTTATATATTTTTTTTATTATTATTGGTTATTAATATTACGATGTGTTTTGTAATTATTGTGAATCTGTATTTTCAAAGGTATTCTAAGCTTCATCACAGAATCTCCATGTAAATATTTCATTTTTCTGATCAACATACACTGTAATTTGTTTCTGCGTCAGTACATACACTAAATTATAGCTATATTTACACGAATATCCCAATCAAACGAGTCAACCATTCACAACTACAGGGTGAAGGAACTTCCGCAATTCCATGCCTCTTAAACGTGACCGACGTCACACAGGTGACAACATACCGACCAATGGGGTTGTCAGCCTCGGAAACACGTCAGAGATCAGTTTGGTTGGGCTGGTGTTGCCTTTACTAACATGGGAATTATTAGATGTGCTGAATGACTCGCAGATATTAATGCTCAAGAAACAAAAATCAGACGGTCAGACAAAAAAGATTTTGCTCAATTAGTATTCATGATAGTGTTTCTTTATTTGGTCTGAAAATAACAGCTTTAACCGACAAAATAATGACATGTTTTACAAAGTTGCTTAACATCTAAAAGATAAAGTATGTACACAAACTTGATTGTTCAATATTGAATGAATAAGATTTCATATTTGCTCTTATTTTCTATTGCTTATCCTTAAACCTGGTGTGTTGAGTGGACAGTGTTAGTAAAAACATTTGTTTAGGTAAAAACCCTTGGACAGTGAATGCAACATGAAGCCGGTGAACGTATTGTTCCGAGCATGCGCAGTGGCTTCATCTGTTATGAAACCGTACAGTAGTAGGGCACAGGAGGATCACAGAGGGATTCTCAGACAGAGGCTGCTGGCACTTACCCGGCACACATCGCAGATCCGCACTCCTACAGGACCGAAGAAATGCTTCTTTCTCTGGGCTTGACATAAACATCACTCCCGGGGAGCCAGCACAAGGTACGGCGAGGCTTTATTCGCGCCTTGTGTGTTTCAATTTGATCTAAAGTGGTAGAAATAGCGCCGCGCAGGTTACATAAACTCCGCTCCGTTGACCTCGTTTTGGTCTTTCCTAGCAGACAAGTAAACTTCCTCCTGCTTAAATTTACATCTGTCTTCAACTACTTGAGGCCAAAATGAGAAAGGAAGAATTTGTATATGCTTAACATTATATAAATATACATTTGTGAGTTTATATGACGTGTTCTGCAGCATTTCAGGCCACATTCAGACAGTCGATGTGACCTAATTTCCATCTGGAGGAGTCGCAGTCGCTGACCTGATACTTTTATAGAAATCGTCTGTTTTTATTAACAGAACGCAGCTTTTTGACTTTTATAGGATTTATCAGACGATAATAACCATTTAAATTCATTCTAACCAAACTATTACTATTATTACCCTATAATACTTTATAGGGTATTAATGCAATACCTTTTGATATAAATAATCCCTAATATATTTTGCAAGATGAGATTTTCAATTATTATTGAATATATAATGAAATGTGAATTTTTTTTTTTTAATTACTAACCCAGCTACTTTCCGTTTAAAAACAGTAAATAGTTATACATAAACAAAATGTTTCTCTGTTTTTAATATCTTTGATAATAGTATTGTTTCACTTATTAATTTGCATTATATTTGCAGTCATTCTTGTGTTAGTATTATTTGTTATGGTTTATTAAATTTAGTTAAGTGTTTGCTGTTAAGGTGCTCCATTGTCGTGTCATTTTAAATTGTAACATAATTGATTAAATTGCATATATTTCGTTGAATCTGTATTCATCTAAACTGTATTGGAGTAATATGGATTGAAAAGAACAACGTTGCATTGAATTTGATTTGAATCTGAATCTAATTGTGTTGCACTGAAATAAATTGGACGAAATTGGATGTGAACTGGTTATATTACATTGAATTATGTCCAAAATAAATCTAATTGGATATATTTTGAGTGCAAAACTATGATTTATTATCGGATTTTGGCCTCATTAGACTGATTTGGAATAAATTGGATTGATAAATTAGAACTGGTTATGAATGTGACTGTGTTGTATTGAATTCAATGGAATTGCTGTGAGGAGAACAAGTTGATTTAAAGTGAATTTAATTGAATTCCCATCCATTTTATGTCTGTTTTCTCTCATAAAGTGTCTTGGGATTTATTTTTTGTCAGAAGTGTGATTAATTTGGAGCGAATTGAATTGATGCTGTTAGGATTCCTCTGAAATCCAGCCACCTGTTGCCACCGCCTGGCTGTGTGGATCCTCACAGAACATTCTTTAACACTCGTTCTCCACGTTTTCCTCTTGTAACACACTAATGCATCAATCCTCCATCACTTACTCACTGGAAATGACTGAATGTGTGATAGAAAGGAAGCTAAAACATGTTTATGAGTTATGATTGTTGGTGTATGAATAATAAATGAAAAGGTAAGCACATGGTTTGATTAGCGGGAATGTCATGTAAATGTGACTTTCTGCAGTTTTTTTACCTGAAACTTTCTGAACTAAATTCTGTCGTTTCTATAATTTTGGAGTTTCTACCTTAACAGTAGGAGTTAATTTAAATAGGAGTATAAGTTGTTATACTTGAGTATAAATGTTTTTAGTGACAAACCATGAAGCAAGATGGCAGTTTTTACATAAAAAAGATAATGGATTAATTATTGGATTAAACACATTAAGCATAGAGTGTGTGAACTAGTTTAAACACCAAATACACCTTAACATGCCTTAAAATGTACAGTGGAAACCATCTTAGCACAGAAGCTAACATGTATGGTGTTCCATATCGCCGCGGGTTACAACCAATCAGGGACAAGAAAAATTAATGAGGCTCCTGGTGATTGGTCACCTAATTTAGACACAGGACAAACAACCATACAGCCTTAAAGGCAATTTAGAATATTTTATTACCCAAAGTCATGTTGTAGGAAGCTGGAGCGCCCAGAGAAAACACATTCATGCATCCGGAGAACATCTACACTCTATGCAGGCTGAGATTTGAACCCACAACCTTTTTGTGCAGCTTAGAAATGGTCCCCATTGTGAAAAAAATAAACAGTCAGTAAATAACTAAACTATATTTATTTTAAAAAATAACATCATAATGTGTTAATAGCTTAAAATAGTGTTATTTTTGCTACCATAACATGATAATCTAGTTCTGTAAATCCATTTAACGCGGCAGTTATTTTTGGCTCCTGCTAGAGCAAAAAGAACACCCACATCTAAAAGAACGATGAGCATATGGTTCTTCTTCTAGCTGGCCAGTGGGTGATTTTCTGACTCTCCCATTCAGAAAACAAGCCGGTGAAAGAGGCTGCAGGCCAAGCGGCAGCTTGCTCTGCAGCGGATGAGCCTCTTCTAAGTAGCAGCCATTCGTCTGCCACGGACTTTCTGCTCGTCTTCCTTCAGCTGTTCAATTCAGCTTCCGGTTTCCACGCTGGAGTCTCAGGCGCCGGACCCTTTGGTCAAACGGGAAAAATAACAGCTTGAGTTCTGACTGTGTTCAGAGATGCATTGAAAAAAAGGCGGTTTGAATCAAAGCCAGCTGAGTGAATAAACAGTTTTCCCACGCCTGCCGTCCTCCGCCAACAGAAAGACTCGAATTTTAGGAGAACATTTTGGATCTGCAGCCAAGTTAGAGTTCTTATTTTAGTAACTTATCTTGCACCTAAGCCTGTCATAATAATTTTTCTGGATGACAAATTGTGCCAGATCATTTTGAGATCATTTTCAAGTAATATACAGGGAATGGCAAAATTATGCAAGAACACATTTTCAAACTTTAAATCCTAATTAACATTTAACATCGGAACTGGAAGACATTTTAAATATCCAAAATGTGTAAAAACATTGAAATGTCAAATAAAATTAATTCTGAAGTCTCGGTAAACAGAATTATCCTTCAAATAAAGAAATAGTTGAAACCAAAGCACCAGCCTGAAGACTTTTGATAGAAAGAAAGAAAAAAAAAAGATTAATCATGCAAATAAAAATGATTAAGTTTGTTTTAATTTATAATGCGATTAATTAATTTATTGCTTATTGTGAAAGGCCTACTTGCACTTTTGTTTTCTGGGCCAATAATTTCCCAAATTCCCAACCAACCAATCAGAAGGAGAATTGATGATGGGAAGAGTTTTTCTGCGGTTCCTGCAGAACTTCAACGTGTCCTGGACGTTTTCTGGGACAGAGGCGACTTCTTTTCTGTGCTGCTCGTCTCTGGCTTTGTGTGCAGCTTCAGCTCTCACACAACCACCTTCTGATCCAGAAAACTGATGTTTATGCTGCAGTTTGGACGCAAAGTAATGAGACCTGGTTAAAAGCTGCATTCAAATCCACATTGTTTGCCCTGAAAGCACTTAGCTCCTGATGTTTGATTATTTACTATTTTCTATTCGTCCTTTGCAGAATACGATGGCCCCAAATTCCATCCACTGGTTCCGTAAGGGACTGCGCCTCCACGACAATCCGGCACTCCAGGAGGCTGTGCGGGGGGCTGGCACCGTGCGCTGCGTTTACTTCCTGGACCCGTGGTTCGCAGGCTCGTCTAATGTCGGGGTCAACAGGTGGAGGTAAGACAATTTGTCTGAGTTTGGCTCCAAACTATTCACTCTGTAGCTCCTCACTGTGGAATAAAGGAAAGATTAACAAGTTTCACTCACTGCTAATATTTTTATTTGTGCTTTAAATGTTAAGAAACGGAAGTGAAGCACCATTAACTCTGGGTGTTTTCTGTTGGAATCACCTGGTTGGTTCAGAAATATCTCACCAGTGAGACTTTTCTTCAAATCAGAAACAGGAATAAAATGTTCAGTAATTGTAAAAATGTAAAACTTTAAATTGGTTCTTTTTGTCATTCTCTGATTTCTGATTGTTTGATGTCTGATCTGCTGATTCTGATTTTCTCTTCAAAGACTACCAACCAATACAGATTCACTTGTGTAAAATGTTCTTAATTCAATTCATTTTGAGGTAAAAGTGAAACCCAAGTGGGGATTTCAGGATTATTCCATTTCCAAATTATGATTTTGGTTTCAAAAAGTCAAAGTGAATGAAATTATATTCAGTTTTCACAAACTAAAACAAATAATGTGTAAAAAAAATGTACATATTTATTTGTTACCTGTTGATTTGCAGTCAGAGCATTATAAACACTTTTTAAGTTTTATTGTTTTGGATCATTAAACAAAGATTATAGCTTCACTTTCAGTCTTGTCTATTATTATTGTTGTTATTGCTTCTCTTAGCTGGAACCTGAGCCAAACTTTGAGATGATTTTTGCTCTGACTGGGTGTAAAAACAAGAACTGATCATTTAATCTGGGAATCATGAACAGGAGGACTTTCCTCCAGGCAGCTGCAGTTCTTCACCCTGCAGCATGATGTCAGCATTTCTCTGCTTTTAAAGCTTCATTTCACTTATTTCCAAATATCTGAAACAAATCTGTAAAGTTTACTTTTTTGTCTAAATTACAGAAATTAATATTTTAGATCTGTACTTGCTTTTAGTGCTTTAGGTATGGTGGATTTTTTAAAGAAAATCTAAGCATGTTTTCAGAACACATATTTTTCTAGTTTCATTCGATTTTTATATGCAAAAAATGCAAAATAATAGTCAAAGTTAAGAGTTGTGAGCTGGAGGAGAGCACTCAGTGGTTCCACAGCCACAAGGTGCCCTTTGGTTTAAATCTGCTTTCCCATAATCCCCTGGTGCAGGTCAGTCTGCAGGCGGACATGAGGCTCAGTGTCTGGCTGAGGAGAGCGCGTCCACCTTTCAGAGTCGATGGGAACTCACCCGAGTCCAGTTGTTTGAAACTTAAAGCTGCGTCTCTTTGGGCCGAGTTCAGGGGAAGCGTGTTGGTGCTGAGGCGGTGGTCACTGGCCTGATTTGGTTTGTTTCCATAGCAGGCCTGTAGGAAACGCCGGATTTCAATACCACTTAAGATTCAAATGCATTTATTTCAGGTTTCAACTCCAGTAATTATAAAGAAATCAACAGTTACGTTAAATATGACCTTACATTTTTATATTATTAGCAGCATAGCATGTTTATCCTCTTATGATGGCATATGATCCAATATTGTTATCTGGATCAGTCCCTATATTGAAAAAACGCTAGATCAGGTATTAGTGACAGTGTTTATGATCCATAAGGGCGGATCTATTCAGTCTAATTCTATACTTTTATTATTTATTTTACATTATATTTATAGTAATTAATTGCACTTTCTGAACCATTTCAAAGGTTTGTTGCAGTTTATTTTCACATGTTTTTGCCAGTTTGTTATTCTTCTTGATTACACTCACTGAGCAAATTAAAGTTGGGTTGTTTTTCCATGTTTGTGAAGAGATTTTGTGTATTTAAGAGGGCCGTACTGGTGCAGAGGTGTCAAGTACATTAGTATTTCAGTACATTTGTTTAAACAAATAAACATTTACAGCCAGATCAGCTGTTTTTCTGTATCAGATCGGTATCGGCTGATTCTAAACCTCAGATATCGGTATTAGAAGTGGGGAAAAGTGGATCAGTGCACCCCTAATTTTGTCCCAGTGGAAGCAGTAGAGAACGGATTTTTCCTGACACGTGTTTTAGACTCACAGAGCAGCTTTAAAAGTAAGTACACCCTCTGAAACGTGCACAGCTGCCCTGACACCTGGCAAACCATCATCCAATTAGTGCTGGTGATTTTATTTCAATGCTCTTAAACTCTGCCTCCAGCTTGAGGGTTAAAGATGGGACCAGGTTTTATTTAGTCACTATGTTTTGAATGAAAACAATTTATTTAATGTCATCCTTGTCAAATCAGACGTCTTTGAGGTGGAGACTTTCCTGATAACCCCATTGATACCTGCACATGCTTATCCAACAGCTTCTCAAATGTTGCATTGTTCTGAAAAACAAAACTCATGCACATAACAGGAAACTGATCTGCAGGGTCATAATAGACAGATGGAGGTTTTACCCTGTATTATCTCTCTGGTGATATCTATTATTCTAACATAAGTTCAACTATTAGTTCTATACCTGAAGTGTAAATAATTAGAAGTTTTTCCAATAAAAGGAGAAATGTAGGTGAAATCTTTAAAGGTAATTTAGGCCAGTGTGTCAGCGCAGGAAGCGGTTATATGATCGTGACCTACTTGTGGCGAGATCTTCCTGTGTGGCCCGTTACCAAACCGGTATTGCTTGAGGTGGAGGTGCAGAAAAAAGCAGCTACGACTCAGTGAGCTGCTCATAACTAACGCTGGCACAAAGAAAAACATGTCACCATTCATCATCAGCAGGAATACAAGGCTGCGTTCTTAGTGTAAAGAGCAACAGGTCGTCTTCATGAATCAAGTTTCAGTTCATCCAGGGAGGGAGAATAAAATACCTCTACGTTTCTTTCCTTTACAAATTTATCCCCTTTGTGTTATTTAAATTTTTCTGATAATTGTTTTGCTTATTAAAATGAAAAATCTACCCAACCAGTTTGGCCTGTTGTGCCAAGCTTGTCTATTCAAGTTTATTTGTGTAACACATTTCAGCAATAAAGCAGGTCAAAGTGCTTTAGATCATAAAAACGTCATAAACTCACCAATTATGAAACAACCAATAAATATTGCATTGTATTGTTGGATGGATCATTTCCACAGGAGTTGATATTGTACGGTCTCTAAAAAAACAAGGTTTTCTTTTTTATAATCAGGTTTTCTTTGCTTAAATCTCTTTACAATTATTGCAAAAAATATATATTTTGGATTATTTCTTGTTTATTTGAAATTTGGGTTGGGCTTTTCCCAACTTTTCTTTGTTTCTGTTAGTTTAAATGTTTTTTTTTTTGTAATAAAAGATTTAAGTGATTATAGTTGAAATCACATGAACATGTTAGGAAACCTGAAACCAAAACCTCCCAGTTATCGCTCAGTCGGCTCTGAAACACCCTGCAGTGAGAGAGCGATTAAAATCTGACTTTACCCTTCTCAGTGTGTGTGTGTGAATGAGGTTACTAGGCTAAGGGATTGTGTTATGGTGCAGCCGGAGCTGTGTGTGTGTGGGTGTGTGTGTGTGTGTGTGTGTGTGTGTCCGCTGCAACAGATGTAGGCCATAGTGTTTATATAAGGTGGAAACAGAACTGCACACACATTAAAAACACAGAAAGGCTGTTAAACAGGGAAGCTCACTTAAATGCTCCTGAGCGTCAACATTAACGCCGTATGTTTATGCAGCCATGCAAATACTATTAGAAACCAGGTAGACACAGATGCATCCCTGTAATTCATGAATACATGCCGGCTCACAAGAACTGATTTTTAAAAAAGAAAAATGCCTAAAATATTTAGATTTCCCTTCATAACACGGTTTTTGTTTTGTAGAATGAGATCACCAATTACATACAGTCCTGATGCAAAGTAAGAAAAGGAAACACTCTTCTAAGGTTTCACATGTTTCTAGTTATTTTTTATCCATAATTCACTCAAAGTGCAGGTTAGGCCAAGTCCACAGATAGTTGGATATCTAATAAAACGGATACATTTTTATGTGTTTGGGCCTTTCATCAACACAAAAACTGTTTAATGTCACTAAAAATGATTATTTATTTAAACTTTGACCAAAGTGGAGATTTGAGTAAACTGTTTGCTTGTACATTGAACAGATATTTAGCATCCTGTTTATTACAATCTGCAATAAATATTGCACCAATATATCCACGTGCTTGCTTTGACATAGTTTTGTTTTATTAACTGTATTTTCTGCTATTTAAAAGTAAATTAATGATAAAAAATGTAATTTGATCTCAAAGTTCTACATTCAAAACAATTAGTATAAAACAGAAACAAATGCCCATAAAATACAGATTTAAAAATTTAAAAAATGAAAACAAACAATTTAAAGGAATTCATAAACATTGAGTTAGGCAGGTTTTTAGACCCGTAGTTGAACCTTTATATTTGTCCCCACAATTTAACTTTCTGCCTCCATGTTTAACTTCTAACAGGAAGCCATGGTTGCTTTGAAGCAATCTGATTGGCTGACAGGTTTTAGCTGTGTGCTACACTGCCCCCTATGGGTTTGGCATGCTTAAAACACTGTTTATTTGTGCGAGTTTATGTGGATGAAAACTTTTCTGAAGCTTTTCCTGTTCATTCAGTCCATCAGAAAGAGGAGAATTTGTAATGTTCTGCTTCTCATGTTTGGTTCTGGCGATGCGGATCAGACCAGAAGCAGAAGACCTGAGAGGTCTGGAAGGTTGATGCAACAACAGCAGAACTTTAAAGTATTGCAGTGATTTATAAACTTGTGTTCGATATTGTAGTTCTTTGCGTGCTTGTTCGCTTTGGTGCAGCCGTAAAACCATTTGCGTCATCGCTCTGAATCAACTGATGCAGACAGCGAGTATCCTGTCCTAAATAGCAGAGGTTTCTAGGTTAGTGTCAGAGCAAGGTTTTACTTTTCACAACACTGTTGGGTCTAAATTACAAAACCTAAAACACTTGCTCATGAATACGTAATATCAGTTTTATTAGGGTAGATTCTCGACTTGAATGGCCATTTCTGAAAGCTTTTGTTCTGCTGCCCTAAATGGTGACAGCCTGTCTGACGGCCCCCCGGTCCGGCTCATGATCAGGCTGGCACGTGCCTTATTGTGTGCACTACTTTGTGTCGCAGCTCTGTCTGTCTGCGTGAGGATTGGGAACAAACGGAGCTTTAGCTGAGAGCTGCGGCTGCTCAGGTTCAGTGATTAGGCCAGGAGTTGGACAGGAAGCAGCAGAAGTTAGCTGAACGCCATGCAGCTGCCGGCTCCGTTTGTAACGCAGGTCGGTCCAAACGGCTGCCGCTATTTTTGCTTACTTTTATGAATTATTGTGATTTTCTTCCTTTAAAATACTAAAGTTTCCACTTAACCATATATATTAACCTTAGATATTTGATAATTGATAATTTGATCAGTTATCAGTACTTGAGTAGACTTTTTACAAAATACATTTTTACTCTTGAGTAATTTCTTGGGCGGCTACTTTTTACTTTTCCTACTTTCCTACTTCAAAGATATGTTGAAGTAGTGCTTCTTGCGAGCACAACGTGTACTCTACCCACCTCTTTATATAAAATATAGACAAACTCAAGCACAAAGCTGTAGAGATGGACAACCACTTGGACTTACTGTAAAAATAAAATCATACTAACCTCTTCTTGCCCAACCAACATGTCTAGATTGCAGCATTTCCGAGTTTTCTTAGACAATTTCATTGAACAGCAGCAGCTATTTTCTGGTGCTCTGTTGGAGAGCAGTGAATTATTTTTGCAGATACAGCGGGGGGGGTTTTGTGTGTGTTTTTTCAGCCTTCAGAGCTGCAGCTCACATTGTCCTTCGTTCGTCTGCAGCTGTTAGCCGTCGCTCCGCTCAGCTAGAGATGCTGCTTCCCGACGCTTTGCGGCGTCCGTGACTTCTCACTCACAATTCCTGATGTGTAGCTGACGGCGGCGGCCGGCAGGCGCACGCGTCACAGTCAGCCTTCAGCAGCCAATCAGAGTCAGCAACAGCAAAAAATGAGTCAAAAGATGAGCTGAATTTTTCAAACTATAAAGAGCTGGGGACGTTTGTACAGTAACTATTTAAAATATGATTTTAAAGCAGTTGATTATAACCATATGCTGTAAATGCAACTCAAAGAAATGACAAAATGAACATGTTGGACTGAAAAGGCTGTAATTTTGTTTCCACATTGATAGTTTTCTTCCTTCTTTTTGTCTAATCTGGTTTATTTTGTCATCTGGAGAATATTTACAACCCAATTTAAGAGCAGAAACTCTCCAATAATTAAGTGTCTAATTAAGAGTCAGCCTTTATTATATCGTTTATCATTTATCGTGATACATTTTTTTATCATAAGTATTTTGATTTATTGTGCTCGTGCTAAATTCCAATTGTTTTAAAAAAAACAAAACTCCCCTTATTGTTGGGATTACTTGTGCTATTTTCTCCACTGTTTATGAGAGCATCAATAAATATTAATACATTTTAAAATATGTCTAAATGCAGTTATGGTGTGTAGTTTAGTGATAAAATCACACTTTTAATGTGACTGGTGTCCTAAAGAAGCATTTTAAAAATGTGTGTTTTAAGGTCTTTATTTCACTGCAAAAACATAAAACCTTACCAAGTATTTTTGTTTTAGTTTTTAGTGCAAATATCTTAATACGTTTGAAATAAGAAAAATTAACTTAAAAGTAGCTTTTCAGCAAGATATAGAGGCTTATTTAAAAGAAATAATTCCTTAATATTTGTTTAATAAATACTTGTTCCATTGCCAGATTATTTAACTTATACCAAGACATTTTTCTATGTTATAAGTTAATTTATCTGCCAATTGAATAATACTTTTTCATCAATATTAAGGGATTTTTTACTTAAAACAAACCTCTATATTTTTTAAATTACTTTGTCTTATTTCAAGTGTACTAACAAAATTACTTGATAAGATTTTGTGTTTTTGCCATGTTGGTTTTAAGGGGCTTTGATTGCAGTTACTTAAAAAAACCCTCATAAATAGTTCTTATTATTATTAATTTTATTGTTAGTTGTGAAGTTGGGACTTAAATGTTTCACACAGATCTAGATTTTACTTCCTGTTGTTAATGAAATGTTTTTCCTCTCCAGGTTTCTGCTCCAGTGTTTGGAGGATTTGGACGCAAGTCTCCGAAAACTCAACTCCCGCCTTTTTGTCATCCGGGGCCAACCAGCAAACGTTTTCCCGCGCCTCTTCAAGGTCGGCACAGAGAGACAAACACCGCTTCTTCACTAACGCTAACACAGGGGTGTCCAAACGTTGTGTCACATGGGCCAAAATTGTTGAGTCAAAATTAGTTGCAGGTAAAAAAAAATAATAATAAAATGAAATCAGGCAAATAAAGTAACCCAATTTTCTTTTTGTTTTCTCGAAATTGGTATTTTGAGAACATTTTATGATTGTGTGCATGGGCCATTGTAGATGTAAAAAATACATTTCTACCAGACAAACTCAGAAACTGAGATTCAGCAAAGAAGTTTTCTAGAACGAAAATGTCAAATTTCTATTTTTGGAATTTTTCTGAATTTCAAAAGTCGAATATTTAAAATTTTTGAAACTCATAAATTTCCAAGTTTTTTTGTAGAACATTTTTAAGATTAATCTCAAATTATCAGAGATACTAGCGGCTTATAGCCCGGTGCGGCCTATACATGTACATTTCCAATTTATTTTTAAAAACTTTGTGGGTGCGCTCTATAGTCTGGAAAATACGGTACTACTTTTTAAAAAATCTAAAGCGGCGCTAATACACCGTTGTAGATTTTACACATTTCTTTTGGATCGATTGAACAAATTTATTTTTAGTAAGAAAAAAGATGTGCTTTAATTTCTTTCAAAGTATTTATTATATTTAGCAATGTTTAATAAATAAATAAAAGTTGATTTGGGTGCATCATTTTCAGACATTTCAGTAAAAGTCTCTGAATAAACATGATTTTATCTTGATTTTAGCTCTTATAAAAAGACAAACACTTAGTGTTGTACTTTACATTTCATACTGTAAGAAAAATAGAAATTCAAACTCTCCATTTGCATCAACGAGCCAAATTTGGATCAGTCCAAGGGCCATTAATGGCCCTCGGGCCGCGCTTTGGACATCCCTGCTTTAACACATTCTTGCTTATAAACCCACAGTCTGTGTTCTGGTTTTAGTTCCACACACACAGAGTTTATTGACATGATTTTCTGTAATTTGTGACCTCTGCGACTCAGGAGTGGAAGATTTCCCGGCTGACCTTTGAGTACGACTCGGAGCCGTTCGGGAAGGAGCGGGACGCCGCCATCAAGAAGCTGGCCATGGAGGCGGGGGTGGAGGTCATGGTCAAGATATCACACACACTCTACGACCTGGACAAGTGAGACCTCGCTGAGAAAATGAGTCATTTTTCTAATAAAATCTCAACCTTTCAGGTTGTTTATTTATCTGTAATAAAACATTAAAATTCTGAAGTGGCTTAATATCAAGTGTTCAAATTTAGTCACATTAAAAAAATAGGACATCTGATGACAACCTGTATTTTTTTATTTTTTTTAAAAGATATTCGGATTTAATTTTGAGTTTAACAATAGTGGAAAATGTCAAACAATATAAACAAAAAAAATTTAAATATTGAAATTGTGGTGCAGAAATTCCCCATAAATATGAATGAATGCACATATTTTAATCCTACTTAAGATGGGATTAAAATATTTTAAGTGATCTCAAATATAGAATAGAATTCAACTTTATTGTCATTGCACTGTCACAAGTACAAGCAACGAAATATCATTAAAATATTTCTAAGAAATCCTGAAAAAATCCAACAAGAACCAGATAAAAACGGAAAATCATTGGCCTAGTCGAATCCCAGATGTTGTTCTCAATAAGATGCCATGGAACGACTTGAAACATTCTGAACAGGCAAGAAACCCCTCAAATATCTCCCAGCTGACAGTGAGGAGTCAGGGAACACAATCCTGTTGATTTCTTTTGCTTAATGGATAAAAAAACATTTATTTTTGTTTTTTAAATGCAGTAAAATCACAGTATTTTTGAATAAATAAAGTTGAATATGTGAACAGAACTTCTTAAAGCAGGTTTTATAACTTCTGTGCCATAACTAGCATGTAAATCAGTTTGTTTTCTTCATTTCTCCATCTGAAGGATCATCGAGCTGAACGGCGGACAGCCTCCTCTCACCTACAAGCGTTTCCAGACGCTGATCAGCCGGCTGGACCCGCCCGAGATGCCGGTGGAGACGCTGTCGGACGCGCTGATGGGCGGCTGCGTCACGCCCGTCTCTGAGGACCACGGGGAAAAGTACGGCGTCCCGTCGCTGGAGGAGCTGGGTGAGGAAACAAACCATTAAAACACATCATTCTTCTCATTCATTTTTAATTCCATCAAAGGAATCACATTTATTTTCTGACCTCTACTGAGAAATATTTCAGGAAACCCAAATCTGCTTTTATTGATGAAATTTTGCTTGAAACTGAAAGCAGTTTTAAAGAGAGAGTGACTCAAATCTGGTTCTTACTGCTGAGAATCAACAGAATGTTTTTATTTTTTCATCTGAGCCCAAAAGAATTTGTAAACCTCATTTCTTTCTTTTAATAACATAAAAAAAAAAAAAAACTATTTTAGCTCTGGATCTACATTGATTTTGCTTCATTTTGTTACTTCTTTAATTAGAATTATTTATTATTAGTGAGCAGTAGAAACTGTAATTTTGTTGTAGTTTCAGACATTTTGATAATTTTGGCCTAAAGGTTTGAACACTGCTGGTTCTCTAGTGTTGTATATATTTATTTGGTAAACATTTAAAGGAATAATTGGATGCAATAACAACAAAACGTCTCTCCTTAATAAAAGCATTAAGCGCCTTCAGTCCTGTTTCTCTATTTAAAGTCTTTTCCTATTGGATTATTTAGGTTCAGCTGCTTAGAGGAACCTTCCAGATGCCTGCTTTCCATTCACAGACCTTCAGTCCATTCATATAGTTAGCCAGCCTGCAGCCATCTGCAGTTTACACCTGTTCAACCCGACTCTTTCACTGATCCACGAGCCACTTAAGCTTTAGCTGGACTATGTCTCTGTGCAGGTTTTAACCTCACAGGCTGTGATTTATTCCTGAAATGAACCAGAGGCCACGTTTAGCCTGCTTATCCCGACTCCGTCCAGACGTTAAGTTTCCGTTCAGACGTTAAGTTTCCGTTCAGAGTTCCAGGATCTGATCCTGGCACCATCTGCTGGCTGCAGCTGCACTGCGTGGGAAACGGCGCCATCTGCTGCTCAGAACCGTTTGCGCTTTATTTCTAATTCAGAATGTAGCGCAAAACTTTCTCTGTTTGTTCTGTAGATGATTCACCAGCATCTAGGAGTGTAATGTTGCAGCAATAAATGACCAAGCCTTGCTGCGCCCGGATGCTTTAACAGAAAGAAGACACTTTATGGCAGTTTTTTTATTCATAGTGACGTAGTTCAGTGTTTTGTACAGAATTTGTCCATCAATTTCAATGAAAGTTAGAAAAATAGGAATTTTATCATGGAAAAATGTTTGTGTTCTCATCTGGACTTTATTAAAAATCAGATTTTTCCTCAATATGTGGTTTGTTTTACATTGATTTATATCTAAATGACTTCCTTTATCTGTGATTTTTCACACAACAGTTTTAAGTTTTTGTCCAAGTCTTTAATCATTTTGGTTTAACGTTTTGGTCTCGTTTTGTTTTCTAGTAGATCCAGTTTAAATATCAAACCACTCACAAAACAAAGTCTTCAAAAATGTAATTTAAATGATCAGTTGTGTTTAATTTAATGTAGTTTTGTTTATTCAAGAAAACTAAATTATTTTTTCTGACATTTGAATGCTGGATGTTCTGATTAAGGTGATTTAAATGAATATTTTTCAGGTTTCGACACCGAGGGCCTCCCTTCAGCTGTGTGGCCTGGAGGAGAGACTGAAGCTCTGACTAGGATAGAGCGCCATCTGGAGAGAAAAGTCAGTATTACACCCTCATGTTAGGATTACAGAACCTTTGTGATTACTTATCCTTTATTAATTTAGCTTAAATTTTAACAAGATAATGTGACATCCTCACTCCAGGTGATGAAAATACTTAGTGTTAAATATATAAATTGGTTTCTGACAGTAAACTTTTCATCAAAGAATCATTTCTACTACTTTTCTATTTCTGTATTGGTTTTATTCTGTTTTTTTATGTCTTTTGTATTTTTGTTTTGGGTTTTTTTCAGCATTGTGAGGTGTTTTTTACTCATGAAAAGGTTAAACTTTTTTTTTTTATTTCATAGACATAACAATAAACTATCACGCATATGCAATGGTGTAAATTTCCACCCAAACATTTGCAAGCAAAAAAAACAAAGAAATTTTTAGATTAATGTGAAAAGTTTTCTAGAAAAATTTTGGGATATTAATCAAAAAATTTCTGGTTTTTTTCTACTTTTCGAACTCAGAAATTTCATCTTGGAAGTTTTAGAGTTTAATCTGAAAATTACTGAGAATGTCCTTTTTTCTGTCTACAATGGCCCTAATACATTATTGTAAGAATAACCGTCACACCTGCTTTATCTGCTAAGAAGTTGGAAGTTTTCACAGATTTAATCAAACACTAAACAGAAATTTCTCAATTTTAGAAACAATCTTTTAAGAGATTTTGTCAGAAGTTGACCAAACATGTCTGATCTCATCTTTATTTCGGTTCATCTCGGCTCTCTGCACAGGCGTGGGTGGCTAACTTCGAGCGTCCCCGGATGAACGCCAACTCGCTGCTGGCCAGCCCTACCGGCCTCAGCCCCTACCTGCGCTTCGGCTGCCTCTCCTGCCGCCTCTTCTACTTCAAACTCACCGACCTCTACCGCAAGGTTGGCCCCCAAACTCACAGCACGCTCCATAACGACCGATTTATCCTAAATACTCTGATAAAACCCACTGATATGCTGTTAAAATATTAACGACCAGTCGATAAGTTTGTCTTAAAATTTAATAATATTGAACATCTTTTAAATTGATCAGTCCCTTCAGGGTTTCACAATTGTTTTTGTGATTCTTATGCATTCAGAATAACTAATTTCTGTTTTTAAGAACAGAATAGAATAGAATACAATTATCATTTATTGTCCTACAATGGGGAAATTTCTTTGCAACAGCAGCAAAATGACAGGCAATAACAGAAAATATACTCACAAAAATTGAATATGCAATATTTATAAAAACAGAATCAATTAAAAAAAAATACCGTATAGTAAGAGGAAAAATTACAATAAATGTGACTTTTTGTTATTGTGCTGGATGAATCACGGACTATAACTTTATTTCAATTAAGGATAAGGCAGCATAAGACATACTGCCACCTGCAGGTGGGAGGTAGAATCACTAATCATTTCGTTATTTTTAAATGTGTATTGCCATCGACAGCCTGAGCTGAGGAACAAATTTTAGGCAGTAATCAATGGCCACCCAGAATTGTTCCGAGCTGGTTTAAATGGACCCAAAATTAAGGTAAAACTGCAGAAAACAAAGTAGCATTAATAACCAGTTTGTTTTCAATCTGTGTTTAAATGGCTCCAGGTAAAAAAGAACAGCTCTCCTCCGCTCTCGCTGTACGGACAGCTTCTGTGGCGCGAGTTCTTCTACACCGCGGCTACCAGCAACCCGCGCTTCGACAAGATGGAGGGAAACCCCATCTGCGTCCGCATCCCGTGGGACAAGAACCCCGAGGCGCTCGCCAAGTGGGCCGAGGCCAAGACCGGCTTCCCCTGGATAGACGCCATCATGACTCAGCTGAGGCAGGAGGGCTGGATCCATCACCTGGCCCGGCACGCCGTGGCCTGCTTCCTCACCAGAGGAGACCTGTGGATCAGCTGGGAGGAAGGGATGAAGGTGAGGAATGCAAAATGCCAACTCCATTTTCACTGAACTATTTTGATCAAGAAGGAAGTATTCTCTGGAGTGCTTCCTTTATTTTGATACCAGAACCATTCAAATGAACCTTGTAGTTCCTGAGATAAACTCAGAAATGACAATAAAACATTTTGCTGCTTCAGGTTTTCGAGGAGCTGCTTCTGGACGCAGACTGGAGTGTGAACGCGGGCAGCTGGATGTGGCTGTCCTGCAGTTCATTCTTTCAGCAGTTTTTCCACTGCTACTGCCCCGTGGGCTTCGGCCGGCGCACCGACCCCAACGGGGACTTCATCAGGTGGGTACCTTTCCTGTCATCGCCCATTGGTGCCAACAACTGATTCCAACCACATGGACACGGCCCTCCTCCCCTCCGTCCCTCTCTCCCCATAAACCAGATATTATTAGGTTACTGAAAGCAATAGGAGCTTAAACTTGATCCAGGAAGTAGCTCATATTAATAGATTGATTGGAAAGTTTTCTAGACTTCCTTTTTTAGCTATAGTTTATAAAATGAGGTTCAGATCAGGCAACTGTTCAGCTGCACAGGCCAAACTAAAGCACATAACAAGAGAGAGAGATGGGGGGATAAATGCGGGGCCTCCAGATCTCTGGGTAAGTGATGAGATAGAATAAGACTCTTTAAACTTTTCGCTATTTTCTTGTTTTGCCATCATTCCATCTTTCCATCTGTTCCAACTTCACTACTGTAGTCTTTGGGATGTCAGGCATGTCTTTTCTAACATCCTCAGTTCTTTCAGTGTAATTTTTAATTGTTTGTGAGTGTTGGTGATTGTGAACACGCATACATCAGTAGGTTTATACCTGTTGCTAGCAGATGACTCACTGCAGAGACATAGATTTTTTCCTCTCTTTTTTCTGGATGTAGCTCTGTGTTTGTGTTTTTGGCTCATCTCTTTTTTTATGGGGGGTTTGGGGGAAAAGTTCAGCTGTCCCTCTCCCCTGCGTAGATTGTAGCTGATTGCTTTTAAGCTGATTGGCCGTTCTCCAGCCCCCTCCTTCCACCCAGGTGCAGTCTGGGCCGCCCGGCTCCAGACTGCCCGGGGTAGAAGTTGGAAATCCAGCTGAGAAATCGGTGCCGTTTTGTTCTGATTCTACCTGTGCAACCCTGAGGGACGGGACTTGCTCACGCCCCAGCGGCGTCCTCTGGGCAGGTTTGTGACTCGGTAGCGTCTCATTTCGTCAAAAGGGACTCTGACCGCTTGGTAGGGAAATGCAATCGCCTTGCCTGCGTTCGTTAGGTAGAGCTCTGTGAAGCAATTCCCGGAGGGTAGCGAAGAGAGGCGTTGGACCAGCTGTAGCTCTGCCATCGCGGTGTTGCACGGGTGGCGCTGGTACTCGTTACCTGCGCGGTGCCACGCGAGCCGGTCCATTGTCCAGGCGCTGGGCAAAGCCCCTCGTCCGGCCCTTTGTGAAATGTTCAGTGGTGCTCTGCTTAGGTGAATGCAGCCTTGTTGGTTCCGGTGGGCCTGGAGCAGCGGCTGGCTTTATGCTGAACAACAGACATGGGTTAGGTCATCTAGCTAATTCACACTGTGGTACCACCCCAAATGAAGTCAAACTTAATAATATTGCAAGTACTAGAATTGTTTTTAATGCAATACATGCAAAATATTCCTCATTTATACCCAAAAACACAAGAAAAACGAACATTAAGCACCTTAAATAGTAACTTAAATCGGTTGAACATGTGATAGTTGTTACATTCATATGTAATAATAAGAAGAATTTTTCTTTTTAGTCTCACGGCTTATTCATTTATATCCTAAAAACACAAGGAAAACAAACATTAACTGCCTGAAAATTAGGAGATGCTAGATGTGCCAAACGTTTTCAAAAATGCTAAAGTGCTAAACGAATAATTAGCTCTTCTATTAGCACATTAGCATCAGTGTGCCCACCACTGTGCAGAGTAAAACTACTCAAGCAAGAGTAAAAAAGTATTTGATAAAAAGTCTACTCATGTACTGAGTTAGTGATCGAATTATCAATCATTTAATATTTAAAAATTATATAATCAGGTGGATCAAAATATAAAGTTAAGTTTTTATTTTGGTATTGTGTTGATGGAAATGACAGTAATTCACATAAATAACAAAAAAATAACAAAATCAGGCAAAAGAAAATGTTTCCAAATCAGTTTCTTTCAATAAAAAAACTTATAAAACTTAAAAAATACTGCAGGGGTGTGTCTGTTATTGGTGATAAAAAAAACAGAAATTTTATTCAAGTACAATGAAATCACTCAAGTAAAAGTACAGCATAATAAAAATACTCCTAAAAGTAATTAAAAATAGATTACTCAGGTAAATGTAAACAGTTTCTACCCAACTGTGTTTCTCTCTTCTCTTCCTGTCGTTTTGATTATATTTTGCAATCTGATAAAAAAAAAAGAAAAACTTAAGCTAATTATTGGATTAAAAAGAAAAGTATTTCAGCTAAAACAGCAGAAGTAAATCTGTTAGAGTTTTGTATCACAGTGTGCTACCGTCCTAATAAACAAAGTGTGTAGAAAGTGTAGGCTCCGCCCCCAACACCACCCGCTGTTCCCTTCCAGGACCGCTCGCTACTAGCAGGTCGCGGATCTTCCTGGCAAAAGGGTTGTGGTCCTTTTTGGTGAAATGAGGGGGCTCCCTAGTGGGCCGGCCCAGAGTGTGGCGCTGTGGCCGTGGGGAGGAGACAGTCAGCAGGGGGGCTATGGGCCCGCTGACCACTTAAAAGTTAACCACCACAGTCTGGGGGATGGGGAGCATGTGTGAGCTCTTTTCTCAGTCCACCGCTGTCTGATCATGGGGGATGAAGGTTGGAGGGAGGGAGGGCGGGGGCCTGGAGCTGCGAGGTATAATGGGAAACTTCTGTCATCGACAACGAGTTTGGAGCATGTTTCCTCTAACGACTGGCAGAGTTTTAGATGTTTTATTAGAAAAGAATATTAGAGGTGCACCGATTTTATCAGCCAGCCGATTCATCGGAGCCGATTTCCTCAAGTTTGGGAGTTTGGTGATGGGCCGATACTTACTTACATGTGAAGCCTATCTTAGTTACCTCAGCAAAGGTCTGAAAATCAGCTGCTGTCTTCTTCTCTCCTGTTAGAGAGGTTTGACTGTTAGCCCCGCCCACCAGGTGACATCCGCACGTTTGCTGTTAACAATAGTCACTGTTACCAACTCAGCGATTTTTCTTGCTACGTTTAGCACCACTTCAGACAAAATAAATTTGCTATGAACCTTTTTATAGATTGGTAATCGGCAATCGGCCAGAAAACTGCAATCAGTGCACCTCTAAAGAACATTCATCAGAAACATTTAAACATGGCAGATGGATAGATCTGAGTTGAAACACCAAAGGAATCAAGCAAACTTTTTTTTTCAGCAAGAAAGCAGTTTTTTTTTTGTTTGTTTGTTTTTTTTATGGCAGAATTTTCCCAGCATACACCTGCTCTGGCCGGGGTGGCGGGGAGGGCAGCGGGTGGGTGGGGTCAATGCTCTCTGCTTTCTAACCGCGTGTTACAGTAGACGTCTCCTAGCATCTTCTACTCAATCGGCAGTGGTCTCTCTCTCTCGAGTGATGGTGCGATCTCCGTAGCGAGCGGAGCGTCGTCCGTCACGTGCGTGCGTGTCGGCCCACTGGGCCGGACCACACCAACCCCCACCCCTCTCTGCACAGTTCCACTCGCCCCCCCTCCTTCTGTCCTGTCAGTCTCCCCTCCTGGGAATAGGTAAGGTTGGACCGAGTCCAATAGGTAGGTGGCCTCTCTTTGTCACACTGAGCGACTCCTGGCAGCTCAGTGACTCAACGCTATTGTGAGAAGTTGATTTTTTTGGTTTCATCTCTTGGAGGATTATATTTTTCCTATTGTCAGTGGTGTGGCTGTTGTCACGGTAACTTACAGTAAATGTGTTCAGGACCACAGCCCTTCGTTTTCCATCAGGTTTGGAGATTCAGTTCTCACTCTGCACTGTCATCGTATCTCACTGCAGTGCCAGAAATGCTCAAAAATGAGTTTCAGAATGGAAGAAAAAAGATTTTCTGCTTGAGCTCTCTTGTACCGTAGCATTACTGTGCAGCAGTGTTGTGGTTGTACCTCTCATTTTGTAGCAGCCATTTTCCATAGAGCCTGTAAGCATGATGGCCAGCCTGCTCCGATTAATTAGAACACAATGATGGGCGGCAAAATAAAACACAAATTTTTCTTAACACTGATGAATAGAAAACTGTGTTCATACATTTCTACAGCTATAAAACTTAAATTAAAACACATTTTTGTTAACTATCAAGTAAGATAAGTAAGATATTTCCCATTTGGCAAAAGCAAGAGCATCTAATGTCGTCTTGTGCTTCCAGGCGATACTTACCTGTCCTCCGAGGTTTTCCCGCCAAGTTCATCTACGACCCCTGGAACGCCCCGGAGTCCGTTCAGGCGGCAGCCAAGTGTATCATCGGAGTCCATTACCCGAAACCCATGGTGCACCACGCGGAGGCCAGCCGCCTCAACATAGAGAGGATGAAGCAGATCTACCAGCAGCTGAGCCGATACAGAGGCCTGGGTGAGGAAATGAAGTCAAATTGTTGCTGTTTAAGGATTTTATGTTGTCATCGTAAAAAATAAATCAAAAAGGTATCACGCACAACTAAATTAATTGTTGTTTGTACCAAACACATTTTTTGGGGGGGGAAAAAACCCTGAAAAATTAAAGATGGCCACCGTCATGGTTGTGGAGGAACATTTATTTTTGCATTAAAAGTGCCCATATTTAACAGAGGAAGCCTTGTAGTGTCCAATCATACTTAAGTTAACCCATTCAAATCATATTTACTGGACATTTTAAGATTTTTTAAGATGCAACAAGAATCTTGGCTCCTCTAATATTAAACACATAAAAATAATTAGCTGAAGCTAATGCTAACCATTACATACAGCTATGGTACAAAAAGTATCACACACAAAAAATACCACAACGTTCTGGTGTATGGAGAAATGTGTCGGCATTTATCATGAAAAATGTTAAATCAAATATTACTAGAAATTCTTATTTGTAAATTTTGATGTTAGTTTGTCTCAGTTTAATATAAAAAGGACAAACATGGGAATATTTTTGTGTTTTATGTAGTTGTGTTATAATTTTCATGCATTAAGAGTTGCCCAATAATTGAACACACACAGATATTCTCCAAGAAAAACAAAACTTTTTTTAATATTTCTTAAATATTCCAGGTGACCAGGAGTGTGTGTTTCTGTTTTCCAGGTCTGTTAGCTTCTGTCCCCTCCACAAACGGGAACGGAAACGGAGGAATGATGGCCTACTCTCCTGGAGAGCAGCAGTCAGGGACCAACAACAACAACAATTCACATTGTAAGAGATCAAGGAACAAAATAT
Source organism: Brachyrhaphis roseni (assembly GCA_903066815.1). Taxonomy (NCBI): domain Eukaryota; kingdom Metazoa; phylum Chordata; class Actinopteri; order Cyprinodontiformes; family Poeciliidae; genus Brachyrhaphis; species Brachyrhaphis roseni. The sequence continues at coordinate 32,229 of CAEFZY010012730.1, forward strand.
AACCTGTTCAGAGTTTTTATTATTGATTAGGGTCGGTTAGAAGTCATTTTTCTCTTATTTCAGTGCCTGGAGTGTCAGGAAGCTCGGTGGCCACAGGGAACGGCAGCAGGAGCATTTTATTTAACTTTGACAACGAAGAACAGACGGGGCCCAGCAGCGTTGGACAGCAGCAACAGCAGCGACTTCACACACTGCCACAGAACCAACATCAGCAGCAACATGGTAAGAACACTTCTGACAGGAATGTTTCCTGTTAAATATCACATTTTTATCCTTTATTTGTCTGAATAAGGACATTATGCCCTATGTCTCTTCAGATGGGACTGAGATTTCAGTCAAGGTGAAGGAAATTATGACCAGTTCCAAAAACTATTCAGTTTTGATCTAAAACCTCCTTAAAGAAAAGGAGGGGATTGATGTGAGTCCAAATCATGAAAACGAGATTTCACCAGAGGAAAATGACTAAATCAGAGAAACCTACAGTCTGGTGGATCAAAATAACTGAATTACACTGGATCAAATATTCTATAAATCAAGATCCGAGAGGTAGAGATGCTCCGATCCACTTTTAGTATCGGCCGATACTGAAAAACACCTGAAGTTACTTAAAAAGTTTCTCTTTTTAAACACAGACACTAAATTATAAATTTGAAAACTGCAGCAGTACAGAACCTTTAAATACACCAACAGCTTCAGAAGGTCAAACGTGTAAAAACTACTTTAATATGTTCAGATATTAATATCGGATCGGTGCAGTTCTACTTCTTCCAAGGAAGAAAGGATGCTGAAATTGAATCATAAAGTGTTTAAAAGTTTCAGGTGCAAATCTTTTCAAGATTATCTGTTATTTATGCAGGTAAATAACAGATATTTTGCCTCCTGACAGATTTGTTGTGTTTTTCTGTTAATTTGTGCAGAAGTCACATTAATGGGGGGGAAATGTCTTTTCATTACACAAACCTGGATTTTGATGATTGTTTTCACTTTCAAGTTACTTTTATGTCCTATTATAGATTATTTCTGAATTTATACATCAAAATGAATCAACTTCATGTTGTGAATATCATAATTAAGCACAAACTGTGTTGTGTCTCCAGCAGGATACCACTCAGTGCCAGACGCCAGCCAGAACATCACCAGCAGCCGACTCTATCATGAGTTTGCTGTGCCTCAACACCCAGGTGAGAGCAGATATGATTCTCTTTTAGACTCATAAAGCATTCATATAATAATTATATATCAATCAGAAAAACACATTATTATTCTACTGTAAGTACTCATCTCTGCCATAAGGAGGCAACACATTTACAGTAGCAGCTTGTTCCTGCGTGTTTTCTGTGTGTTCATGCTTCAACAGGCCAAATTTGAATGAGTGGGTCAGTAAAAGGCCTCCGTAGAACCTAATGACTCACTGATGAGTTGATGAAACTATTTGAAACATGGAGCTCCTGAAACTCCTGTCTCAGTTTACTCCAGTTCATTCCTCTCATGTCCGTTTTTCTGCTTGCCCTCGGCGACTTTCAGGCCTCCTCCTGCACACCAGAGGCAGCGGCATCACAGGAAAACGAGAGCGCGAGTCGGAACGGGACGGGTCGGGGGAAGAGGAGCCGGCGTCCTGCTCTGTGAACAAAATGCAGAGACAGAGTGCAGAGGTCAGCCCTCAAAGTGCTAAAGAACTTCTTTTACCTTCAAAATATAAGAAACATATGCAGGCTTAATTAATTATTAAATTAATGTATCTAAAATTAAGGCCTTAAAAAGTCTTAAAGTCATTTGATAAAAGTAAGTCAAGGAAATCCACAGTGCAATTTAAAAATGATCCAAACACAAAGTGTTTATCTTCTTATAAGTGAGCTTTAGCAAAAGGTAAAATCATCATGTTTAATTTTGCACCCAAATCAGCTTTTATTTAATTTATTAAACGTAGCTAAATGTAGCAAAGTTTTTGAAAAAAAGTGACCCAAATCCTGTTTTTATTACTGAAAATAAATGTGTTCAATTGACCTCAGAAGAAACTGAAAACTAGATGCTTTTCTTTTAATACAGCAAACGTGCAAAATCTACGGCGGCGTATTAGGGCCACGTTGATTTAAAAACAAAAAAAGAATAGCAAATTTCCACCAAAGAAATTGAGATTAATCCCAGAAATTTTCTACAAAAATTTGTACATTTCTGAGTTTCAAATGTTGAAAATATTTCACTTTTGAAACTCAGAAAAATTCCAAAAAATCAAAAATGTAAAAATATTTTTCAAGAACATTTCTGAGATTTTTCTTTTTCTTTTTTTTTAGTTCTTTGGTGGAGTTTTACTTTTTTGTTGTTTCTTCATCTACAATGGCCTTAACACACAATCATAAAAATCCCTCGCAAGTTTTGAAACTACAGTAAATATCTATTTTGGAAAAAAAATGATTTGGCTACTTTTGACGGAGAGATTTTGGCCCACATGACAAGTAAACAAATTCTTACAAGTAAAGCTGATTCTTATTTCAGTGACAGGTGATTCTTGATTGGACTATTTAATGGTGTATTTTCTATATTTTTCTTTATCAGGACTTTTCTGTCGGGTGAAGGTTTGCGTTGCATCAGATGTCTTCATTGCATATGACTCACTTTTTATTCAAAGAATAAACTAGAATTAATTCTCATTTCATTGTTTTCTGCCAGACTTTCTTTCATTTTTATCAAGGAACCTGCTGGTAATTTTTACCCATAATTCAGTGATAATAATTCAGTTCAGTTAAATTTATTTATAGAATTGTCACCTCAAGGCCCATCAGGAGAAAACTAAAAGTAAAGGGGCGTAAATGGGTGTGACGTAAACAGAAACCAGTTTGAAACAGGAAAAAACTGTTTTCTGTTATTAACTTGACAGATACCCAAGCAGTCGTTTATAATTTATGTGCTTGTGGTTGGTTTTGTAATTTACTGATAGACTGTTTTTAAAAAAGGTTCAGGTCTCCTTTTTATGTAATCAGATTTTCCTTTCAAAGGTTACAGGTACGGTTGCATCTAAATTATTTTAGTAATTGATCATTTTAACGAGTAATCGATTAGTCACATTTAAAAATTTGCCACATTCTCCAGGATTTTCATTTGACCTCTTGTGCCTTTTTATACAGTGTTAGTAATACATTAAAAGATGCAAACGCACTAATAATTCAATTCGTCTAAGTAAGAAAATAAGCATTTTAATCCCTTGAATGCAACAACAACATTTAGTGTCAATAATTTGTAGCAAAGAATAAAAGAATAATTATAACATCAGCATGTGAAAAGCTCAGGCCTTAAACATAAATAGTGTACGGCTAATATTATAATAAGAACATTATATAAATGAATCAGAAAAGGAACTTTATAGGAGATTATTTTACAGAAGTTGAACCAAGTGAAGGTAAAACTTCCACTTGAGAAGTTGTGTGTATTTATATATTAATTATTGCTTTTAGTGTTTTGTTCTTTCAGCAAATGGAATTTTTGAGTCTGTTAACAATGAATCAATCACTAAATTAGCTGATGATTATTTTTAATAATTAATTGATTAATCATTTCAGCTCTTGTTGAGAGCCTGAATTTCAACAGGAAATACAAGATCAACTTTTTAATTGTTCAGGTTCTTATGGGAATACAATGATGCCAAATGTTGCTCTTTTTCTGCAGTTAAAGATTTTATCCTCAAAGATAAACTTTTGTCCTCACCCAGCCTTGTTTGTTTCCATTATTTTAATGTTTTTAGTTCTTGTTCTCACTGTACATATTTGATCAAGTTCAGAGGGAAACTTTTTGCCTGAAGACATTTCCTGCCTCATAAAAATCAACACAACTTTTTTATTTACATTTATGGCTCATTTGCTGAGTCACATGCAGCTTCTATGGTTACATAGAATATACATTGTAGTTGTCCTGTGTGTATATATATTAGAAAAAAACACAAATCTGGTTTATAACAGTTACAAACTGTCAACTTTATTTTGCTTTTGAATTATAATTCAAGACAGTGAAAAATAGCTGCACATCTAACTGAAGGGTTTGGAAATGATTTCCAATCATTTTTTAAAAATCTTTTTTTAACTTTCAATGCAACCAGTAAATTATATTTGATGGTTTGAATCTGGAAAAATATTCAAACATTGACCAACTTCCTGTAAGTTTTGAAATCCTTGCCTTATTTGCATGAAAATAGACATTTCTGTGAACCGACTTTTAACTATTTCTATGGTAAAACTGAACACAAAGAGTTTAATCACAATTTTACCTAAAAAAAAATAAAAACTTCTAAATGTTTTAGGGCACATTTTAGAAAACACAATGAAACCTATGTTATATTTTCTTTTTTTTAAACTGACACATGATCATTTACAGCCTTTTTTAATAACATTTTCAGTAAATTTTCTATAATCATTGTTTATCTGCATTATGATCCTAAACACATTTACTCATTTCTGAACATCTTTATCCAACAAAAATAAGAAATTTATGACACTTCTTCACCTCAGAACTAAATATCTGAATATATTTAATAAATTATAAATGTTATCAACTTGCTCTATACGTCAGCGATAAACATAACCTTTGGAAAAGGCGCTGTGATCATGAATGTTTATTTTTTTATCCTTTGGATAACCATGGCAACTCACAACAAATAGTGACGTTTGTATGATGTGAACTTTCCTCTCCTACTTCAAAGCAAACATATTCCATTATTTGCAGTCTGTTCACAGCGCAGGGTAGTCATCTATGCAAATGTCAGACCTGTGATGAAGCTGCTCACAATAAAAAATACAAAGCAGATGTCTGTATACAGGAGCTCAAATATGGAAAACAATGGTTCGCATAATGGGCAAAAGTCGTGGGAGTGCAGGAAATAAGTCACCAGACGTTTTGGAAATGAAAGATGGTTAAACCATGAAGATGGTTTAGAAAAAGTATCAGTTTGTATTTACAGTTTAGCTAAAACAGATGTCCAAAAATACTTATAGTCTTCTCTATAATCAGTGCTAAAACCTGTTTTTGGCGTTGTAGATATAAAAAGTTTCTTTTACGTTTGTGTTCATATCTTGAGTTGAACACCAAATGTTTCAAAAAGGAATGCCTCTTTGCCATCACCCTCATCTTTAAGCACTCACAGATTCTCTATCAGATTTAAATGACAGTTTTAACCGCATTTAAAGCATTGATATTACATCCAGTCAGAAACGTTAAATTAAAGGATTATTTTCAAACAAACTGCAAAAGCACAAAATATCACCAAGAATTTTTGTTCCAGTTTCTAGTGCAAATATCTTAATACAATTTAAATAAGACAAAACTAACTTAAAAGTAACTTTTCAACAAAATATAGGTGCTTCTTTTACATTAATATTGATAAAAAAGTTCTAGTTCTATTGGCAAATTATTTTACCTAAAATATGGGACAAAATCTCTTGTTCTAAGTGAAATAATGTGCCATTGGAACTGATACTTTTTCACCAATATTTAAACATTATTGGCTTAAAACAAGCTCATATTTCTTGTTGAAAAGTTACTTTTAAATTAGCTTTATCTTATTTCTAAGTGTACTAAGATGTTGAACTAGGAACTAGACCAAAATTAATTGGTAAGGTTTTGTGTTTTTGGAGTGTAAATCTGAATAATTTGGGTCCAAATGTATCCAAATCTGTGTAATCTAACTCTAGAAACCTGTAAATTCCCACAGTATAGTAAATATCTTACTATAGATACAGATTCAGAGCTGAGCTAGGCTACGTTTCTCCAGTCGTGCCTCTGGTTAATAAGCAGCTAACCTGATATCTGGAGACCAACAACACTCTTCCTCTTTTGCAGTCTGACTGTAGAATCTGCTTTGCTTGTATTGCGGCAGCATTTTCAGGGTTAAATGACTTCATATACGCCATCAACAAAGAGAAATAATGTGGATTTATGGTTGATTAACATTAGGGCTGTTGTAAACAAATATTTTAGTAATCGAGTAGTCTATCGATTATCCTAGAAATTAATAATCGAGGTACTCGAATCACTCGAGGAATCGCTTCAGTCCTAATTAACATCCTAATCAGTAGACTTACCATTGATCTTTTTGGAGAAACGCCTCACATGGTTTAAGTTAAATCAAGTTTATTTGTATAGAACATTTCAGCAACAAGGCAGTCGCCAATTATAAAACAAGCAATAAGAATTGCTTGTTTTGAAATTGAACACAAAATATATCCAAATTTATTGATCAATGTTTCAGTAATGATTAATCAAAAGCAACTCTAAACTGGTGGAGTTTTAGCCTTGATAACTTTCAATTCTTTTGCTATGCTAGCAGTTCTATTATCCGCATATATGCTGATGACACCATTTTGTTCACATCTAGTCCAACTTAAACTGCTGCCTTCTCCAAGTTTCACTTTCTTTTAAATCCAAAGGCACTCATATCTCTATCATTACAAATCACCTTTCGCTCAAAGCCCAACCTTCCTAGCTTAGATTACAGTGGTATTATCTACAGGAACGCCTCCACAACTTTCTCCATAAACCGGATGTCATCTATTTTACTGCAGTCCAATTTGTGCCGGGTTCTCCTTTCAGCACTCACCTTGGTAATCAGTGTTGGCTTGTCAACCGGGCACCACCCTATTTTGGCAGGATACTACATTTGGAACGGGTTACAAGTTAATTATTGAAAAACTGATGGACTTTCAAGCTGATTATTAATTCAGTGTGGAAGTAATGACTCAGCGTCTTTCTCTGAATGAGAGAGATGGTTGCTTCAGTAACAAAATGTTTGAGTGATTGTTTTCTGAAAGTTTGGTACATCTGAAGCCAAACTGGACCAAAAGTCCAGACATTACCATTTCTAAAAAGCTGTGTCAGGAGTTTGCATACAAGTAAATGTCAGCAAACTTCAATTAATCAAATTTATCTATTTGTTTATTAAATAAACAGTGATATTTATAGTTTTCCTTCTTGAATATAACCCAAGAACTAAATTATTTTTCTCTTTTCTGTCTTTAAAGCAGATTTGAATATTTCCATGTCTTGTCTGGTCTTTCCTGCAGACATCTTAGGCCTGGTGGAGACGAGACGGCTTGAAAACACGTTAGCATCACCATCCTGTCGGATGTCTGAGCTCCATCCGGACACGACGACCTGCCTATCGATCTCAACGCACCACAACTCTGTGTCTTTTTTTGTTTGTTTTTCAAAGCTCCCAGAGGTATAAACACAAAGATGAAAATGGGATGATTTTTTTTTTAATCCAATGACTTTTTTTTTTTTTTTTTTTTTAAGAAATTGGTTCTTTCAGGTGGGACAGCAGGAGAAGAATGTGCAAAATGCCTCAAACCTACGTCTTGGTTAAAATGTTTGCAAAAAAATAAGTTTAATTAACAAGAAAAATAAAAAAAACACTTAATTGTCTTAAAACTGCTGCCACCAGCCAATATAAACTGTACAGATACTGAATTGCAGCTATAATTGTTATAATGGATTTATTTTTTTCTCCCTCCTTCAGTAAAACTAAGACACTAAATCCCACCCATAAGTTTTACATCTTCACAGCAAAATAATGCAGTTTTTATATTTGTTTTATGCACCGGCGCAAAAAATGGTTTATTTTATTTAATAAAAGTGTGGACATCTAAAAATGAAGGACAGTTTTCATTGAAATGTACAGAATTCTGAGGGTTTTCTTCTTAAATCAATAAAAGTGTATGCTTTGACAAAGACAACCAGGCAGGTACTTTCAGGGACTTTATAGAAATAATCCAAGTACTTTCTCAGTTCACCTGTTGCTAGTTTGTGTGAAAATACAGTTTGCATTCATTTGAGGTCCAACTGGTCGTTTTTTTGTTTTGTTTTTGTTTTTCTTAAATCTGCCGCTGCTTGCTTGGTGTAAGAGATTATTTGTTGGCAGCTGGTAACTTTTGTTTGGAGGTTTTAAGACACAAAGCACAGGAATCTAATTACACAGTGTGTAACAAAGCACCTCAGACCAGCTCCAGTCTTCATCTTGGATTGTTTTTACAGTGTGTTACTACAGATTACTTTGAAGATTGCTTTTAACTTGGTCGTTTATGCTGTAAAAAAAAAAAAGAAAAACATTTTAAAGATGTGAAATTTTCTGTGGAAAATCTTTTAGGGTTCCTTTACTTTTGTTTTTTTATTTATTCTCATAGATGTCCTGGTGAGTCACCCACATCTCAAACAATAACTATAAAAAGATTTGTAAATATGGGTTTAGTTCAGTGAAAAACAGTGATAATGGATTATTTCAAAGCACTTTAAAAAGCTATTCAAATTAAATACCTGGCAGCCAATTTAATTATACCTGTAATCAGTCTTCTACTTTTCCTTTCACCATGCCACTATTATCCTCACACCATCTCTCTTCATGTCTCCCTTTCTCCAAATCTCTCATCATAGCAGCTGTAAACTTTTTCTTTTTCTCCTGCAGCTGTCTCTTACATCACCTGTGAAACTCTTTTCCCTCCGTTTCCCCCACCTGCACTCACCATTCACCAGCTTTGAATGCTTCAGCAGTCTGTTTAAACTCATCAACATTTGTCCTGTTATTGCTGACTTTCAGTTTTCTTCCACCTGCTTGCTGGACTCTTCCAGAAAAAAACTCACAATATCATCGGCAAACGTCACAATTGTCATACTATGAATATATAAAAATCCAAGTCCTTGTCTGTTTTAGTTTGCTTACACTGGTTTACGTGAGGTTACCAGTGGTGAGGAAAACTATTTTATCTGAAATCTCACCCAACATTCGACAAAATACATCAGAACCGTCTGCAAACTTTCACTTTACATTCCTGCAGATATCTCTGTGCTGGATCACTTCTGATCACCTCGTCTGTCATTCTTCCCTTTACCTTGAATGGTCGACCCCATCTGCTTAACACATCAATGAAAGACGTTCATTCCTTTTCTGGACTCCCCATAAAAATTACAATATCATCTGCAAACTTCATAATCATCATATTGAGAATATATAGAAACGCAGTTGGATGCATCATCTTTTTTTTTTTTGTTTATTTACAGTGATTTACATGAGCTTACCAATAATGTAGTAGAACACTTTTATCACCTGAAATCACTCTAAATAGTGAGCAAAATACATATTGGCTATCAAACTTCACTTTTTATTTATGCAGATATCTCTGCCATCCATCATGTCTGAAATTCTTTAACAAAATTCTTAAACTCTTCCATTTTCTGTCTCTCCTGCTATTCAAACACATTAATTCTGTTTTGCTTTCACTGATTTATTATTTTTCCACCTGCTTTCTGGACGCTTGCAAAAAAAAAAAACAATATCATCTACAAATGTGATCATTTTAATATTAGGAATACATAAAGCTGCAGTCAGGCATCTTGTGAATTCAATGTTTTCTTACACTGATTCATGTGATCTTATCGGTGACACAGGGAAAATGTTTGCATCATCTAAAATCAACAAACTGAGGTCAGGCAACCTGCAACTCTGGAGTTTCTATGAGTCAAAAAACACTTAAAACTGCAGATTAAAGTCAAGTTTCAATCAAAACAGGCCTTTTCTGTATTTACATCGTTTTCCACAGATTGGTCAACATTGTCTTACAATTGACGTCCTGCTCTCACTTTTCTTTTTGATGTGAAACTATTTTAGGCCCATTGTAGATTAGAGTTATTATATTTTAGACTTTATAGCTGTTTAAATAAAACCCTTTCTCTGGTTCAGGTGGTTCAGTAGGGACCATTTGAATGTTATCGCCCTGTACTTTGATTGTACCACATTGCAGATATTCTTTCTTTTACTCTTATTGTTTGTGTTGTGGACGCCCACTAATGGCATAAAAACGAGTCACAACATTTCCCCCGTTTTGCTTTTTTGTTTGTTTTGAAGAAAAGTTTTCAGACTCAGCTGTAAATATTAATTAGCTTTAATCTTTGCTGTCCCAGTTAATTATACACATGCAGTCTGTTCTGCCGGGGGGAGTGCTGTTTGACCATCTACATATTTAACTTCAATGTTCCTAAATTATTATTCACAAACCCATTATCTCTATGGTTTTTCCACCTCAATGTAATATTGTTACGGTATTGGTGATTTTGTGTTTCCAAGATTTTTATTTAAACTTACACGACCAAATATGTAAAAAATAAATAAATTAAAAATTCATTGAGTCAGTAACATTTTCACCTTTCTGTTTCTCCCTCCAAAATCTCAATTTGTTTAAAAATAACAACTTCAGAGGATTTGACTTTTGAAATAAATCAGTTAATCTGAGGGCTTAGAAGACGAGAAGAAACCGACATTCCTTAGAATAAATCAAGTCCTGTCTCTGAAGGTTTTCTACTACCAGAGAAGAAGTTGAATCACATATGAACACATGGCTTCTTGTCACATTATGGAACCAAGAATTGTACAAAACTGTTCATTTAAAACGTAGATAAAGGCAGAAAATTGTTGTGAAACATTAGGAAGGTGCAGCTGGTCTTATTCAGGTTCTGTATTCTCCCTCCACCATCATTTATTTATGTCTGTTGAGTTGATGTAAAACAGAAAATGTTCCAAACCCACTCAGTAAAAAAAAAAATACCGCTCAGAATTATAGAAATCCATATCTATTCACTGTAATTTATAAACAAAACACAAAGAGAATTAAATCTTAAGTGGAAAGATGAAGCTGAGAACACAAGCATCTGGAGAACGTGTTCGGTTTGCAGCAACATTCGAAATACATATTAAGTTACTAACTCTGATGACAACTCTAGTGCGTCAACCCCCATTACTCTGACAAATAGGCATTTTACGTTTCCTACCCGTACATGACGATAAGCATCTTACATAACAGTAAAGATAACATCCCCCACATGATGCTTCCCACACACAACTCCAAATTACAAAAATAAATGCAGAAAGTTAGATTTTTGTCATGTTTAGACAGGAGAAAACCGATCAAGTCCCAACCTGAGACCGGTGCCGGTTTTGTTTAACATAAAATGTGGGACTCATAAAAGCAAGAGTCAAGTTACTTTGGATCGGCTCTGTTCAAATAAACCGTGCTCTCCTGGTTCTGAACTGAACCAAATCTGAATCGAAGGCACCGACCAACGTTTGCGCATTCCAAGCATCCTAAAAAACCAGATAACTGCAAAATAACAGAAACGCTCCATTGATGGGTGAAGTGAAGCGTTTTATAGTAGCCAGTCTTCATGATGACTTTGGCGTTTCTGCTCTCCTAAGAAAGCTCTGGTGACTCGTGTCTCTGTACAGTTCTTGATATTTGTTGATCTGTTCATGCTGCCCACGGCTTCAGGAGTAACGTAGAGGGACGGGTGGGTAATATTAAGATGTAGTGTTTCTGTATTATAATTCTGTATGTCCTCAAAAAGATTTAAACATTATTAGGTTTTTGTAGTTTTTATCACAATAGTGAAAGCAAGTTGAACCAAGTTTTTATTCCTGATTTTATTTCCCATTATTATTATTATTATTATTATTATTGTCCCTTCTGTGACAAGAAGGTGAAAAATACACCATCTATCATTTCTGTAAGTACTATGTTCTCTCTGTTTCTCCTTGTGTTGTGAAAGGCTTTTCTTGTGCTTGATCAAATGGGGAATTAAAACTGCTACAACTTGACGCTGTCCTCCATGTTTTGTGTTTTATTTGCATCGATGCAGGTAATCTCATTTGATACTACTGAGACTGAAAACTTGTTACTTTCCAATGAAGTTCATCAAAGATAAACGAGCCAAGCTTATCTTGAACATGCCTCGTCTCACACCAGAGTTTCAGGTTTGGGTGGAACCTGCTATGTTTTTTAATACAATTAAAACTCAAAAAATATTAATGATGCAAAAAATAAAATAAAAAAAAGTTAAATATTTTGGTGTTTACAATATGAGGCACAAATCTAAAAAGTAGCAGCAAGCAGGAAAGATGTAATTATTAAAAACTTTTCCATTTTCATTATAAACCCAAAAACAAAATTATTAAATCATAACATATTGGTGAACTGAAATCTTAAATCTTTCCTCTACAGTTTAAATTAAACAGCAGTAATAATGAAAATTAAAATAACGGGAAGATATTCCTCATACTATTTTTTAATAATAAAAACAAGACTGTTGTGGTTTAAACTGAACTGTTTAAACCACCTGCTGCTGAAGTTTTTCTGACTTATTTAAAAAAACAAACATGCATAAAGTAGAGATCTGGCCTAAAAAATCCAATCGCACAATGTCCATAGGCATTGCATCTGAGCCCAATCTGACCCGACTAATTAACTTAAATTATCGGCTTGAGCCCAAAGTAAATACAACACATTATTTTAAGATATACTGCTTTCCTTTTTAGACTACCATTTATTTAAGCAGTGAAACTTTTTTAGCTTTTTCTTTAACTTCTTCCAGCTCCATATTGTTGCTTGTTGCAACTGCAGGGTGAGTCAAGTGCAAATCTTCTGGGATGTGTGACTGACGGGAGCGGAACCGCACACACATGTGTTACAGTCTGATATTATATACCTCAACAGGTTAAACTGTCTACTACTCTATTTACACAAAAATAAGTAATTAACTAGACTTTCTGTATTACCGTATTTTCCGGACTATAATGCGCACCTAAAAGCCTTCAATTTTCTCAAAAGCCGGTGCGCCTTATATATGGACCACTTTATTAGTGTGTTTTAAATGTAGTAATTTATTTCAGCCACTGGGTGGCTTCCCGTTCATATTTGCTACATCTCGTTCATGGATCT
>CAEFZY010012732.1:0-17891 GCA_903066815.1 Brachyrhaphis roseni
GTGAATACTAAACCTAAGATACAAACTAGTAAAACTGTTAATGTAAGAATAGTAACAAAACATAATTTTTCTGACACATACCTTAGTCCCATCAAAACTTTAATTCTGTGATTTTATTTTACAACATATAGTTAAGCTTAGGTAAATGTTTCCTATTACAGTTCAAAGTGTTGTAAGATGCTTTTTTGCAATGCTCAACATTTGTCACATTAAAATATTGCAAGATTACTTCTACTTTAGCATTTTTATTGTAATGTGTGTATTTTCTTTTTGTCCTTCACTTCTTACCTACAAGCAATTTTAAAATACTCTTTGTGCCTGAACCAAGCCAGTTTCCTCTTCAGCTAATGAGATTTAGTTTTGTCAGTATCTCCTTTTGTGTGAGAGAGCCACCTATTCAATTGTCATGGTTCATGTTCCTCCCAATCATGGCTGTGTCGGAAAAAAATGCCGCCCAGATGCTTGCAGCGTCTTTTGACACATGATTTCAAATGATGCTAAATGGCCTCATGGGCTGATGTGTCCAAGAGGTTAAGCCGGGTTCTCCTCATCAACCTCTGACACCAGGGTCATTCATAAGGTTGTGCTCCAGGCACAGCTCTATTGATAAGGGTCATTGAAAGGGTCATCCTTCCTCCGTCTTTAGTTTTATCCAATTAAAGCATCAGAACCTGAATCAGTGCCTGATGTTCACTGGAACATAAATTGTGGACGTTGATTGGCGTGCAGTCCTCTTTAGCTCCAACACAATAATGTGGTTGTATTCTTCCATCTCAACCAACAGTCGCTCTCTGTTGTAAGTACACATCTAAAAACTTGTAACACAGCAACTTGAAAGAAGAGGTCTACTTTGATGATGCAGTTGGACATCAAAACAAACACAAGGATGTACTCAGTCCTTTTGATTGTTTCAGGTTGACTTTTATATCCCATAGTCTTGTTTGATTCTCTTTATCATTCCTTAGGCATTGAAGGGTTTTATTGTTGAATGATTTCAAACACGTAATCACTATATATGAGAAAAAGGGCTGTTGTTATTATTTATGTTGGAGATTCTCTTGAGGCTTATTTTGTCCCCCATTTCTATATGTGGCTAAGCCCAGAATTATTCAGAGCCCTGGCTGATTTAGATGATAAGTAACCTTTATGTTTGATCCGTTTTTTGGCTGGAATATTTTGGAGCAGACATTTTTATCAGTATTACATGGTCTGCAATGACAATGGCATTATGATTGGGTTTTACCAACTCACCATCAGTCATATTCGGGGAACTTTTAATTATTTGTTCCACTGGAGCTCCTGGACAGTCTTCAGTGCTCTAGCACAGGGTTAACTGGATTTTACAAAACTGCTATAATCTTCTAACATCACTTCTCCTAAAAAATGGTTTTCTTATTTATTTGCTACAAAAGTCTTCCATAAACCAAAGTTTCACTCTTCACTTTCCAAGAGATGTTTGTTGTCATAACTAGTCATAGCCTGCTTCTTCATCTCTGTTTGATGTTTGACATGTTGATACTTGATCTCAAAACATGTTTTCCTTCCAGTCACAATTAGGTATTTATAGAAAACACTTGTTTTTCTGGTTCACCAGCTATTTTACTGTGAATGTTATTGTTAATATTGTTTACCTTTATAGCAACTAGTGTTCATGTAGAGCAATATCTGACCTTGCCCTAAAGTGAAAAGGTGAGTTAACTTTCCCTTCAGTTTAGGAGTCTAGATTTTACCAATCAATTATATAAAATAAAAATTGAGAAATTGTTCTGTTTTTCACAAAAAATAAACTATTCTATTGTGCAATAATAATAACATTAATTCCTACCTTAATTGAACATTACTGCAGTGGAAAAGAATGAGTTTTACTCACTGTATTTTTAATATCCATCTAAAAAGGTTCAGCCTTTACATTATGCTCGTCAAGTTTATGTAAACGCACAGTTATCATCAATTTTAGAGTAGCCTTGTGCATTAAAGCTTTTGAGTGCATCTTCAGAGGCTGTTCTGCCTCAGAACTGGGCCAACTCTCCCACCCTTTTGAAAATCTAATTAAACAAAACTAGTTTTTATCTGTTCTAAATTACTTCAGAGGGCCCATTCATTATGCCTGCCCTCCAGTACTGTCACAAAAATACTCCGATATTAGATTTTTTTTGATAAATAGGTTACTAAATGTTTTTCATCTCATACTTGTTGTCTCTCATGTGCGTGCTTTTTCCGGCCTTGAATGAGGTAATTTAGACATTAAAAGCAATTGTGACAAGTAGATTTTTGCTGGATGCTACTGATTTTATTAAACCTTTGATTCTAGCTTGTTGTCAAGCGACCAGTTCAATGTCACATTTCACTTCAACCAACTAATATAATGAAAGTATAACCAAGTGATCTATGAGTGGGTTTACACTTTGAGTTCCATATATTTCTGAATGCACTGCCGCCATAGCAACAAGACCTGGATAAATCTAGTGTTTAGTGAAATGACACAAGAAATCACCCCTAGATTTGATCATCTGCTTTGCTCTATTCCGCAATTTCCCCTCTGCCAATCTTCAGTAGAGATGATCGGAGAGAAATGAATCCCTTTCCTCATACCTGGTTTGAGTGAATGCAATGCGAGTGGAAATGGGGATGATTACCATTTGGATTTGTGGCTCATCTTTTGCTGTGCTGAGTTAGGGAAGGATATACACACAATTTCTCAGGCTGAAAATACCACTGTGGGGTTCAAATCTTATTGAAATCCTTTGTATATTTGCATGATATACATAATGCAATGATGGTCTAAATAAGATGATAAGCTCAGGGTTGAACATTTGGCTAAGTTTACTGTTACTCTTTTGGGATTGAGTCAAAAAAGCTGAAGTTCAGTATTTCTGTCAGCTATAGAGCACCTGACTTTAGACTTTGTCTTCATATATGCCTGCAGGTAAAAGTTAATAAAACTGCTGCAAAGATAATCAAAAGTATTTACTATTACAGTTGTAAAAGTATTTTTATGGCATTTTCTATTTTGATTATTCTTCATATTACAAAGTAAAAAAGAAATAAAAAGCTCCTGATACATTTTATAGCTCGTGTGCCACTCTGCTTTTTATAGACTGACTTTGGGAGTCTATAAATGTTTTAGTTAAATATTTCCAAATAGCTAGTCTTTCGTGGAAGTGAGGGGAAAAGGAGAACATCAATAGGAGGGGCAGGGAATAGGTTCATTCTACTGTGCTCCATACAGCTGAACAAAACTACAATCCCCCCTTCACATGATAGATTTTAGCTGCTATAAGACCATAACTATTGAAAACATGGGGTCTACCTTGATACTAGCAACCAGCCCATATTTAATGTTGAGATAACATTTCTGCTCTCAAGTTTAATTATACCTGCATGGCTGCAGTAACACAGAGATCCCAGTCTTTCAGGTGTGTTTCCATTGGAAGGCAAATGTTGTGAAGTAAGTCAGTATGTAAAGCTATATTTCAAGGTATAAAAATCACAAAGTTCTTCATAACAAACTAATACAAAACCACAAGAAGTGACAATACATAAAAAACCCAGAAAATGTTTGAAAAAAAAGATTTTGAAAGATAACTCCACAAAGAAATCTACCTAAAATATTCAAACATCAAGGCTGAAAATGTATATATAGTTTTTTAAATATAAAGTATAAGGAATAAATATCAATCAATAAATAAAAGTGAATATTGAAACTAAAAACAAGTGTGAAAATAATGCTTATAGATTGGAGTTTTATAAATTATGGACTCCTAAGAAGCAACTGTGAAGTACTACCTTGAGATCACCCTCCTGAATATATACTAGAAATAAGTTGAAATTGAAATAATATGCTGGAAAGGTGTGTGAAAATGTCTTCTGGCTGATACAAAAATATACAGTCAAATACTCTTGGTAATGATGGTTTTCTTCTGCTGTTTTCTTTTTTGATGAAAAGCAACTTTTCCTGATTGAGTGCAGATCACTGATTGTTCAGTTTTTTGTGGGTCTGCCCTGCTGATGTTCTGCTTTCTGATCCATGAAGTTCAATCTTTTCTGTGTGCAGGACATATTTTGTTAAAGTGTTAGTGTTTGTCCAGTTCTCTTCCTGCTTCCTGCTCATCTAATTAGAGTAGCAGCAGAGAAACGGCTGTGGCACCTGATGGAGATGGATCGCTGTTGAAGAACGAAAAAAAAGAGATGATTTTAACACCGACTAAAAGTCAAGATGCTCTGCAGTACTGTCACTCTGGCCACACACGGCTGATTGATTTGAATTGCAGATTGCACAGACTCGGACGGGACCTGGCGAGCTTTACAGGCTGTCGCTGTCTTAAACCCAGCATAATCCCTGGCTACAGGCCCAGTGTGCATCCCAACCTTTCATCAATTTGGGAGAACCTGTACACCTGGCCACAAGGCAAGCATTTCAGGTGGGCTTTAAATGAGGAACATCAGTCATGCCATCTCTTTGGTAAGCAGCCTGCTGACCACTAAGGGAGATTTGTTCTTCTGTGTTTAATCATAAATCCTCACAGGAACAATTCTACCTGCTCTAATGCATTTTACCCATTGATAAAACCAAATCATCATGTTTTAAAATCTGCAGCGACTGCTACTGCTGCAGTAACTTGAGACAATACATTCACACAACTGCAGGTAATTTCCTCTAACTGATTTACTGTAAAATAAAATGAAGACTGTAAAAGATTATCCCATGGAAAACCTGTTTCTTGGAACATACCATCTTAAATGTGCCTTTGAATGAATTACGGCATGTTGGCAAATGCAATGCTGCTGGCGTGGACGGTTTAGTTTTATTTAATTAGGTGGATCAGTACTGCCCTCCATGAATGTGATTTCACCTTATAATATTGACTGATTAGCTAAAATAATAAAACAACCAGCTACAATTGTTCCTTGTAAAGTTCTAGATGTTTAATACTCACTATTATGGTATTGGATACCAGAGCTAGTAGATGTGACCCTCAGCTATGCTGCAGCTACATTGGAGAGAGCTGATTGTTCCACCGGATGCTGATGTAACGCTACCTAACAAGTGGATTTTTCAAATACCCCAAATTACTAAATGGATGCCAATAAATGAGGGTAATCTCTCAGTTATATCAAACAAATTGATAAATTAACCCCTTTGCTACAGACACTTTTTGGGCAGAACAATATGTTTATAAAATGTAAAATAGTACCACTTCGACTGCACAACATACAAATAAAAGCCACGGTTAGGGAATGCTGCTCATCTGTGGCCTCTGTTTCTCTTTTGTTCCTCTCTCTGTGTATGCCCTTTTCTCTGGTACAGACAGCTTTTTATATGAAAAATAATCAGATTTTATTAATATCCTAATCTCCCTCTTTTAATAGCATCAGCAATTACACCATAACTGGATTTGCTATACCCCATCTTAATGTGAGAAATGAAAAATGGATCCTAACCTGCTTAAGGGCTGTAAGGAAATCATGGGATTAGCTGCAAAACAAAGGATGTAGCCTGTTATTCTGTCTTCTCCATCATTGCTACTTCACTGCTTCAGTGACACAGATGCTGACCAGAGAGATTTAAAGTCAGAATTGATAACAAATATTCTCAGAGGTGATGGGGCGCACTGCGTTGTAGGGCCACATATCATTTCTGGAAGGTCAACAGCCTCCATTACATTCTAATACTTTCTGCTGCTTTGTTATATGGAAACTGTTGTATTATTATTTTTCCTAAGAGGAAAATGTAATTCAATCACAACAATAAGTGCTCAGTTATACCATAACTGTAAAATCTTGGCACTGATGGTTATGTTTTATGATTTTTATAGCTTTTCTCCACATATATAATTTGATATTTGTACCCAGGCAGAGTGGGGAGAAAATGATGTTGACTCATCACTTTTATGTGTTTACAAAATGTTTTTGTGAGGAAAAAAACTATATTGCTACCATATTCGAAGCAGTTTCTCTTTCTGCTGGAGTACATCATCAAAGTCGTTTGGGGTTTAAAATTAATGGGCAACCAGCCAAGCTGTGAACAAGCAGCTCTCCGCATGCTGTCACTGAGGAGGCCATTATAGTGTTCCATTTGAATGATAAAACCACTTTAAAGCAAGGTGGGTGCTGCATGGGCGCGTGACTACTGCCCACTGGACAGCAGGGATAGGTCTCCCCAGTGACACGCTTGAATGGAGGGGCGACCAGCCGTCTCCCTCATTATTAGACTTGTCAGTGTCACTCACAAAGGCAGGAGTGACAGAAGACCCTATTACCCTCAAAGATTCATCTCCACCCTTCACAGATAGGGCTGCTTTTACAGTCATCGGTGTGACTGAGGGAGGAAGTAAAGAAAATGTTTCTACAGTCTCATTAACATATCCCTATTGATAGCCATTTGTTTCCATCTCATTGCTTTCTGGGGAGCCCAAATATATGATTTTATTTGTCTACTCAGAGCAAAATGATGGTGATGATTCATGAGTTTTTGTTTTTTTCTTTAGGAGAAAAGGCCACTATTCAAATAGCCGGTAAGTATTTCAAAGCTGATCTTCCCTAGAGAAAAATTATCTACTTAATTAAAAGGACCAGCAGGAAATGGCCTGGAATCATGACGGTATAATTATAAAAGCCCCATTTCTGTTAATCCTTGGCTCTGTAGCGAGGAGTCTCGCATCGGGAAGCCAGGACGGGGCCACCGGTTAAGCTGTGACCACACAGTGCCTTTACAAGTGGAGGCAGTGATGAGCTTTAACTGATGATCTGGAGAGCTAAGGGGAAGCCTAGAGGTCTGCTCAGGGCTTTCTTACTGCATTGAGAGGCACAGCTAGATACTTCATGAACAACAGGGAGTTGAGAGATGGATCATATTTCAGCCACAAAAAGATCAACCCGATTTCTGATGCATTAATAGAAAAGCTGTGTCTTTTTTATAGTTATTCAATTTGAAGTTAAAGCTGCCAGTCAGACTTTTTGTAAAAGCAGTAAAACTCACTGTAGATTTAGATTTTCTCTGCATGTCCTTTTCTTCCATAAAATTTTAATTTCATGCCTTTCACAACTTAGTCTTGTTCAGAATAATGTTGTCTATTTAATCAGTACACCTGAATACAAACCCATCTCACCGGTGTTGTCTTCTTCTCACTAGCTGTCTGTGTGTTAAATAATTGAAATCCCTCTCTTGACTTTGAAATAGCCTAATGGTTTTGCTCCTTCGTACCTCTCACCACAGGCCCATAGATCAGCAAGACCAGCTTTTGTTGGTTGTACCAAAAACTAGGAGGAAGCTCAGCAGGGATAGCGTCTTTTCAGTCATGGATCCAAATTTATAGGGCACCTTGCCATTAAATATTAGACAGGCTTCTTCCTTTGATTCTCTTAGAAATACACTTATCAGTGGCTTTGATTCTGTTTGTGTTGTCATTTCAGTCTTTGTGTAATGTTTTATAACTTCTTTTTTTCTTTATTTTGTCTATTTTATTGTTATTTATGTCTTGGTTTGATCTATTTTAATACTACGCAGCACTTTAGTGAAACGAATTAGTTTTTTAAATGTGCTTTATTATAAAAATGGATTTACATTTGGATCACATCAACCATTACAAATGCAAGCTTCCATGTGTGTCTGCCTGTTTGATATCACGTAAGAAATAAGGCAAGAGATGAGAGATTTTTCTTGTATATCCTTTTTTGTTTTTGTTCATTTTTGGTATGTAGTCTTTGTCTTTTTTCTAGATTTTTGTGACGCTGTTGGGTTTTATTCTCATTAATCAGAGATGAAATGTACTGAGAAAGAGCAAGGGAAAGGAATTTTTTCTCTCTGTACATTTGTCAATGAGAAAAATGCGGCAGATGAAAAGCATCTGTAGCATTTTCATCTGCCACATGAAGCTCTGCAGGTATGATCAGAAAAATAAGTCGAATCTTATTTTATTTAACTACCGTTGTCAGCTGTTGTACTCAATATTTACCAACATATTGATCGCAGCAGGGCATTTCATACTGAGCTTGGTGTTTCTTTAAAGTTGAGTGCTGTATGTTTTGCTGGTTTGCCTTTGTGTGAGAAACGTTTGATTTGCATCTCACAGCTGGATCGAGCTTGATGTTTCAGTGGGCAGCTGCAGAAGCTTAATCTCCCCTGCGCTGACACAGACTCAATTAATAGATAGCACACAGCGGTATTCTGCAGGAAAGTTGTCCAAGCCCATTAGGTAATTTACTGAGGAAAGATCCACACTGGCTATCGCAAACTCTGGCCCTAGAGAACCCTTTCCTTTTTGTTTGCTTTCTTTGAATTACAGAGGTGTTAAGAATATTACACCCAGCAGGCATTGAGTGGCACAATAACACTTCAGAATAGCACATTAAAAGTGGAAGTGTACTTTGGACTTCAATACCTGTACAGACAGCATTTGTGCTTGGGATTGTAAATCTTTTGTCAAAAATTTAGAAAGGCTGCCTCGTTACGAGATAAATTATATACGTTGAGCTATTTTTGTAGCCATTTGCAAGTCTTTCAGAATGGAAAACTGAATAGGAATTAAAAAATCCACATCCCGCACTTTTACATGTAAAGTACATCAAGATTAACGATCAAGGGAAACAAAACTATAATGACCTTTTTACTCCGCTGCTCTCTATGAATTTGGCATGCATCTTATGCCGCTTTACAAATGTTAATGTATTGTACATGGCTGTAGGCTTTTCTGAAGAAGTGCCTTGCACCAGCTAACCCAAAAAGCCATGCATAATGGCAACAGCTGTTTATGCATTTTAATTCAAAGCAGTGGCCTTTTATTGAAAATCTCCATCTTTCTTCATTTCCTCAATTACAAATGTGCCAGAGAGTTTGGCTTGCAGATCCAAGGGGCCAAAGCAGCACCATGCTTGTTCTCTCTCCTCAACAGCCTTAAAGCTGGCCATTCAGATTGCTCCGTAATTACATGCATTTGTCTAGTCCTGTCTGCTGTTGTGCTTCTCAGAGCACTGCCTCCTTTCAACAAAGTGCTTCTGTTCCAACTCTCACCTCTAGCCAGGTTGTTCTTAGAAAAATCATCCTTTACCATCAAGCAGCTGGCTCTCTTGGGTATCTCAAAAGATGAACTTTGTGCAGGGAAGTAATTTATGATGAAATTGGCCAGGATCTGCTTGGGGGCTGTGTTTTCTAGCCATGTTTTCTCAACATTAATGTGTCCCTTATTAGCCTAACATCTAAAAGAGGGCAATTTCTTCAGGAGGCGACATTTAATTATGTCTGCAGGAAAATGCACATTTGTATTATTGATTCCAGATAGGCCTTTCTCTCAGGAATGCTTTTTGCTTGCTAAGGTACTATTATAGTTTCTGCAACAATTTCAAGAGTAAATAGTCTAAAGGTTTAATCTCCATGGAAGTAAATCACACTTAGTGTTGACCACATTTAAAGTGGGATTTAATTTGAAATTCAGACCGACCCTCTGAGATGAGAAGCATTTTTATTGATAGGCCACATGTTTAATATCTCCGTAGTATAAAACACTTCTTCCTGTATGCGTGCACTTTATGGTTTCAGCATCCTATGCAATAGGGGATTAGTTGTCATGTCACATTGTTTGTGTTAATCATATTTCAATTTGTTCAAAACTGCTGTGATTCCTCACAGGAATCCAATGAGGACTTGAAATGTGTTTGAGCAAATAAAGACTGCCGGTCAACAGTGTGTGCTCAGTGAACGGACAAGTTGTGTTTGAGAGGATTAATTTAACCGTGGGAACAAATACAGCAGTCTCAAAGAAGTGGACTGACTTCCTCTTTCGTTAGTCCTATTCTTCAGAAGGGCCCATAATTTTAGCATTACTCTCTCATTTATGAAGCCTTTACTGGACAGTAAAGCATTAGATGCATGGGATGGCATCCATGAAGAATGAATCTTGAAATTGGCGGAAGGTTTGAGGTTTTTTTTTTTTTAATCCATCTTCAACCAGAAACGTTCAAACTAGCTCCACTGCATTAACTATGGTTGCCCAAAAAACAGAACAGCTCCTTCACTTTGCTGACACCAGGTTGTGCATTTTTTCAGTTTGTGATCTAGTTAATTAATTTAGTCTGGTTGAGACTTGATCTTATTTCATCAGTACATAACACCTTTTAAAAATTTGTCTGTAGATATTTTGAATCTTGACATTTAATTGTCTTATAATCTTGTCTGAACAACCCTGAGCCCTA
The DNA here is from genome assembly GCA_903066815.1 of Brachyrhaphis roseni. Taxonomy (NCBI): domain Eukaryota; kingdom Metazoa; phylum Chordata; class Actinopteri; order Cyprinodontiformes; family Poeciliidae; genus Brachyrhaphis; species Brachyrhaphis roseni. The sequence goes on from CAEFZY010012732.1 coordinate 10,189, forward strand.
AATATCTTTAGATACTTCATGTACATAGTGGTTTCTGCAGCTTTATTTTTTTTTTTTTTACAATCTCACACAGGATTTTCAACTATAACTTTGATTTCTCATAGATCACACCTTAGCAACTTTGGTGTTTCAAGAGCTCTGCAGCCTTCTTAGGGGTATGTTACACCTTTTGGTTTGATTGAAGCCACTTGGAATTGTGTACACCTTATTGGACCTTTATTAATGTAGGTCTTGCTCAGCCATTGTAGGAAAAAAATAGCATTGATCCTGAAAATGTTTGCTTTTGTAGATTGAAGTTGTAAAACAATGCATTACAAAATATTTCTACTCCTCAAACCTCTCTTTTTTATGTTGCAGTCATGGATTTCAATGTATTTTTTGTGTTATTTTATGTAACAAATCAGCAGAATGTCGTGCACAACTGAAGTGGATGGAAAACAATATCTATTTTTGTTCTTTTTCTTTTTAAATAAAAATCTGTAAATGTTGCACACATTTGTATTTGGCCATCATAAAACTGAAACACCTAATTAAAATTCAGTGCGACCAATTTCCGTCAGACGCTACCTAATGTGAAATTTAATTTCATTATAATTCCAGACGTTTTGTGAAATTTCTAATGGTTTGTGGACGATCATTAGTGAACAATCAGCAACATTATGACCAAAAACCCAACAGACATTTCAGGGATAACAATGTGGAAAATAATAATGCAGGATTGGGTATGAAACAATTTCCCTAGCTTTCAGCACCTAACAGAGCAATGTCCAACCCTTCATCTCAACATGGAAAGAGTAGAGCACAACTGCAAGTAGAGCATAAATCAGAAAAGCAGCCAAGAGGCCCACGGTAACGCTGGAAGAGCTGTAGAAGTTCGCAGCTCAAGTGAGAGAATCTGTCAACAGAACAGCTATTAGTCTTGCAGTCTAAAAATCTGGCCTTCATGGAAGAGCATGAGACAGAAAGCAGTTGTTATCAGAAGCCATAAGATCTGTTTGATGTTTGTGGCGAGTATGTAAGACATGGCATATGGAACAAGGTGCTCTGGTAACATGAGACCATAGCTCAACTTTCTGTTTTGAAAATAGATCTTAACAAATACTCTTCATCTAGCCTGAATCATCCTGAGCAATTTCGCATAAATGATTTGGCCAAAATGTCATTGTCTACATCTGTAAAGCTCCTAGAGATCACAAAAAACTTGCTAGACTAACTGGAGATAAAGATGGTTCTTCAAAGAACTAACTGGGGCTGAATACAAATAAACACAAAACCTTTCAGGTTTTTATATGTAAAATTGTAAAAACTGTGCACTACTTTCTTCACTATGTGATTTTTACAATTTTTTGTGTTTGCCTATAACATACAATTCTAATGAATTACATTGTAGTCTGTGGTTGCAACATGGCAAAATGTTTACAGGTAACTCCTTGTTACTTGTATAATTATTTTGTTTATGACTTATAGATATTTATTTTGTTCGTGTTATCCAGACTTTTTGGGTCAATAAGTGGTAGGATGCTGCATTTTTGGAATCTTCAAAGCCAACATCACAGCCACACCATTCAGTCTACACTGTCCTCAACCCCACTCTCCTATCCTCTGCCATAACAGTACGAGTAAAGCATAGTGCCAAAGGTAATCCAACCTGGGAGACGAGGCGATAATAGCCTCAGTGGCGGAGTGCTTGTTTGTAACAAGGAAGTGGATGAGGAGTCAAAGGTGAAAAATGAGTGTGATATTGAAGGAGCGAGAGGAAGCTGTAAAAGAAGGTTTGTGTTTATCTCAAATTATTAGTGAACCTCACACTCAGAAATGAAAGGCATTGAGACCCAGGCAGAGCAACAGAGGACACAAATGGTGGATTTCTATCAGCAAGAGAGGCACTCTGTAAGCTTTGTTCACATTTTATGACACAGGACTCTGACAGTGACTTCAAATGACACAAATGGAGTCTTGGATTTCTCTCTGAATACATTTTGGTGTGCTTTTACTGGTCACATTTTCTATCCGCAGACATCATGCCAGTCATTTTATTATAAAAACTCAGTTGAAGGCAGAGGGCAGGTGCATTTATAGTAGAATATTTGCTATGGATAGTATGTCTTTGCTGTGATATATTACAGATATTTATGAGTGAGGAATGCAAACTGGCCATTTGGAGTGCGTTTTCCAGAGTTGAGTCTCTGACTTGTAAATATTTCGGTTTATTTTAATGCAAAGTGGCTAAAGTAGGGAAAAGAAAAATCTGTTTAATAACTATGTAATACTGGGTTTGAACTGCCAAAATAAATTGTTGCCAGCCTTTCTAGGTTTGCAAAGCAACTACACCCTTACCATGTAACAAAATACAAATAGCTGTGTCTTATATTTGGACAGAGTGACTCTGTTAACCCAAACAAAAACAACAGCCTTAAATAAAGACCACAGCCGTAACTGTTCTCCCTGGGTGTCCGACACGGCTGGGGTTTGGCACCGAGTCGTCCACAGCTGTCAGCCTGCAGATGAGCGGTGGTAACCTAACCTGGGATTTCTTTATGGCCCTGGAACAACAGCATGAAAAATGTGTTGCACTAATAAATCAGACCTCAGATTTTTGAGCAATGTTTTTTTTTTTTATCTTTCAGTTTTATGAATGCAAGGATGAATACTCTCAAGCAAATAAGTGGAAGTCAAGTCATTGTTTATGAGTACACAACCCACTATCAAATAATATTACATAACTGCTGGAAAATCTTATAAGCAACATTCTATTGTCAAAGTATTTTCTACAATTATTTTTTTTATCTCATTACTGAATTTTTTATGTAGTATTTTTTTTATTTTTATTTTTTTACTAAGTGCATTCACTCAGTCCTTTTCCATTGTTATTTCATTCTGTTTGGGGTCTCAGTGGTCTGAACTCTAATCTTGCTGTACTGACTGACAGAGGGGGAACACACTGTTCAGGTCAGCAGTTTATTAAAGTGAGCCGAGTTACACTCTACCCTGTTCTGTTGCTGCTATATGATGCTGCCATGTATACTTAAACATTGAATAAGGGAAGAGGGCCAATAAGACGTATGAAAATGAGGTGAGAACTAAGTAGGACTTAAATGATTTTTTCTTTTTCTTTTTTTTTTTAACAGAAATTTGGGTATTAGCTTCTGTATCTTGACAGAAAGATTTTACAAGTGAAAGAATCTATAATCAATGTGGAATATTAGAATCTTGGTTTGACTAGCCCAAATATTTTACTTTTTATTCTTGTATTGCAAGCCTGTTCACATTTCATGCAAATATATCCAAGCATATGCTGTGTATACTTGAGTTAGACTTGCAACCATGCTATTTTTATTGTTACACTGAAAATTCTCCCAATCTTTTCTGAAATGTCCCTCAGCGTGGGCTGAACGGCGACAACACTAACAGAAAAGTTTCCTCTGGGAACCTGTTATTGTAGTGTCATTCACTCTGGCTCCTTCTTACATTACAGTGACAGGAGAATTTCGAGCCAAGTAAGCCGGGGTTTTTTTATATCGCTTTGGTGACTAACATCTATGACTATCCCACTGGCACACCATTAGCTCACATTTCTTGTTTACCTGTGCATTACAGGTAAAATTGAGATTAATATTCCTGTCTTGGGAACTTGGTTACAGTGGAGAGAAAGCTTGGGCTTCTGTTGCATCCAAAATTGCTGTGATTAGGACACATAATCCAGCATCACATGGGAATAACCACAAAGGCTTGAGCATACTCCGCCTGACATTTAGCTCAACCAGAACTCTGATTGGCACTTGATTAGCTGCTAATCCATGTCGTCATCTGCTTGAGTGAAATTAGTTGAATAGAAAATAGTGTTGTAAATCACAGAGGTGGAATTTAGGGGAGAGGCTTTGATCTGCGTTCAGCTCTGAAAGTGCTGCGAAGGAAGAGGGAAAATGTTGTTGCCATGGATACTACAGAGAAATAGGTACGAGGCAATAAAAAGGCTCGATAGTTTCAGGATTGTGTTTCCTTTGTGTAAAAACAACTTTGTGAGGAAAAGTATTGATAAAAGTTTCGGTATATTGCCGAAGCTCTGTATGATGAGTTGACCTTGCCCACGCACTGAGTCATGCAGGTTAAAGTTTAGATATACCTTGTTATTCCCTTCTGTTGGATTAGCGACTGCTTTTCTTACTCCCTCATATCTCTGTTGGGTATAAATCCAGCTCACTCCCCCCCTTCTGTTTGCCCGTACTGTGCCGCCTCTTCTGGCTCCAGTCCTGAACCCAACCCTCAGAGGAGAGAAAAAATAATTAGGAGAGAAAATTGCTGCTGACACTATTTCTGAAAAGCAGGGTATTGTAATGAGAGCAGAGCAGGTATTCATTGTGTCTGAGGGAGTGATAGAAAGCGTTTGGTTTTTCGGGCTGCCTCAGAGAAGCCCGGGGAGAGTAAGCAGAGCTTTTGCTGAGTCCCTCAATGCATGTGGGAACTGAGCCCTGAGAGGACAAGGCAGAGGTGTCTTCAACAATGGTGGGAGCCAAGGTTACAGCTGAGTAACTAATTCAGACTGCTTTAGACTGATACACACACTTATACACACACACTCATCTCCTTTGTCTTCCTCAATATGTCTCCCCCTCTGTCTCTTGCTCTCTCCTTGTTCCCATTATGTGTTCAGAGGGATGCTGTCCGGCCTCTGCTCAGAGTTATCTTCATTAGCCGCATGGACTTGCTGGAGTGGCTGCTCTGGGAAGTTTCTGTGAGCAAGGCACTCAGAGAAGATGAATAAATGTTTTGTCCCATATAGGCCCGGCCTAAAGCAGAGGCAGGCTGCAAGCAGAGATAGATGAGGTATTAGCTGTGATATTTTTCAGCGGGGGCTGAGAATGCCCAGCAGTGGGCTCGGCAGAGGCAGATGCTGCCGCCTGAATATTAAGCCTGTTAAATGAAATGTCCTCTGTGAAGAAGCCTTAATGGAAGTTGAAATATGGCACCTTTCACCTGTGTTTGTGCAATACAGAGATGAGCACATGCTCATCTTGGGACTTGACATGTGTATCAGTCTGAAAGCAGGGATAAGAGAGAAGGAGGCAGCTTTGATAGTCTTTCAGGGCTGTGATCCAGGTGCATCTGTGGGATGGTGATTTAACATTTGAATGTGATTTTGGTTTCAAGATACAATGAGGTAAGGACACAGGCATAATTGCTTTAAGGAGTCCTTTTGAAACTGCTCAAACACATGGGGCTACTAATGAGTCGAACTTCATTAAACACGTAATGCAAACTTGTATGGAGGAGGGGTTTACTGCATCCGACTCTTGAGATAAGTGATTCTGGGTTAACAACAACAAGACAAGGTTTAAGCACTATTTATTTGAAAAGAATTATCTCTTTAAGCCCAGATTTTTTTTTACCTTGACAGACCTGTGCACTGCTCACAATATTACGGGCAAACCACGATCTGTCTGTTGATTTTGTCCCATCTTTAACATCATTAAAATCTACAAATTATGCAGTTGTAATATTCCCACAGTGGATACATACCTTTTTGCATTCTGAGTACCTTTAATGTTTCCTTGCAAAAAATGAAGTGAAAGCTCTATTAGTATTTATTAGCCATCAACACAAAACAACTCCAGAACTGCTTCCCTTCCAAATAATAAAAAGAAATCTAAAGAAGAGTGTCATCAGGGTGTGAAGGTTAATGCACTTGCCTTCTTATTAAGGATCATAATAATAGCTTAGACCAATTTGGACACAAATTCTGAATAGAGCATCATAAACAGATTTCACATTGAAATGTATTCTGGCATTTTAGTATAGCAAGATCTTTTATTATTTTGTTATTCCAATATGCCCATACATCTGTCACATAAAAGTGTATGTCTACATTTTTGAATATTACTTAGTCCTAATATTCAAGTTAGTTAGTCCTATATTTTTCAGAACCTCAGTGTTTACCGCTATAGAGAAAGTGAAGGACCTGCCCCTCTTTCTGTAGCAGATGTAAATGTAATCTTTACCTAATGAGAATCTGAGGCTGCCTTTGTAATGTTGCAGGCATCTAATGTAGAAATCTGCAGGGAATATCTCTGAGATCCAACTTAAATGAGAAAATAAATTGATGGTCAAATTGCATGTGGGTCATATCTCCACTTATGGGAACTCAGATCTGCTTTTAGTTGCCTACGTAATGGACACACAAAAAATGCATTCACAATCAAGTTTGGATTGCTTCATGCAGAGTGTTCTCTAGATATTGAATTCAAAATTACAAAGTGCATTTTGAAACCTATCTCTGCCTCTGTTTCCTTGCTCCTCGCTTTGTCTTCCTCAGACACAAAGATGATAAACACACCTATTACCCACAATGCATCTGTTTTATTCCACCAGTATAGCAGGTAAATTAAATCTGCAGCTCTACTTTCTGAGATTCTGGCCAGCAGCCAAATCAGTTCAGCATCTTTCTCTGTTTCCAGGCACTGTGAACAAATTTGTAGGCTTTTAGAGGCTCGCTGCAACTAGACAGCAGTGACACACGCAGTGGCATCAGAGAGAGTAGCTTATGCAACCATGGTGGACAGGAGGAGCAGTGAAAAGAAAGCTCCCCACTATTATCTGCAATCTCTTTCTTCAGGAACAGAGATGAAACACTGAACCCTACATAGTTTTTTTTTTTTGGCAAGGTGTCTGAGGTAGTTATTGGTTAGATTTCATCCATGCTTGCAAATAATGAATGGAAGTATGTGGAGGGTTGTCAAAAAGAGTGAACGAAAAAATAAAGAGTAAAAATGTGTTAAATGCTTTGTTGATCATTAGAAATTCAACAGTGTTATTTTTCTGTTTCTACGTGCTTTCACTGCTACCCATTAGCTTTTCAGGCTTGGTCATCTTGTAGGCATCAACTGCAGTGAGTCTCCATCAAACAGAGGCACACAGTGTGAACTCATGACTTTTTGGAATATGTACAGTACATGTTATAAAGAGTGCTATAATACATTTTAAACATTTGTCTTCAAAAACTCCTCAATTAAACCAAATAAAAATAAATCAAACAAAAAATTTGTTTCTCCATGATAGTTATGGGAAAGACTGCTGACTTGACAGTTGTCCAGCAGACAACCAGTCATTGGCACCTTGCATAAGGAGGATAGGCTGGAAAAGGTCATTGCTACAGAAACTGGCTCTTCAGAGTGCTGTATCCAGACATATTGATGGAAAGCTGAGTGGAGGGAGAACATGTCACCCGTCCATCACAGGGCAATAAGGTGACACACAGGACAAAAATACACACGCACACACCCGCACATGCCCACACTCATGACTAAGGGTAATTTGGAGAGACCAATTAACAATCATCTTTTTGGACTGTTGGACAATGTCTGAGTACCTTGAATCTAGATGAGTTTCCTTTTTTTTAATTGGATTATGATAAAAAATATTTCAATTATTTTCTGAAATGCAGAGAAACACATTTTATATATTTATGTACAACTTATGGGATTGGCCTCTGTGTGTGGAAGATTATGTATAGTAATAAGCCATAATATTACCATAGTTTGGATTTGTCAAGAATGGCGGTGTGGTGGAGGTGAGGCAAAACGCTGGAGACCCAGGTAGCAGTAAAGTGTGGATTTAATGGTAAATAATAATAATAATAATAATAATAATAATCGTCCACAACCGTGGCAGCACTGCAGGGCAGGAACACAAGGGCTAGTAGCAGGTAG
>CAEFZY010012733.1:0-15209 GCA_903066815.1 Brachyrhaphis roseni
CCGCATCATTGGATGATGATTGGATTTTACAGCGCCACGTTAAGTCCCTGAACTTCACATTTTAACGAAAAAAAAAACCGCAATGCGACTTGGACGTAACGAGTAACGCAACGGTTTTGTAGAAATGTAGTGAAGTAGAAAGTACAGATACTTACTGTAAAATGTAGTGGAGTAAAAGTCGAAAGTATCCATTATTAAATCTACTTAAGTAAAGTACAGATACACGAAAATTGTACTTAAGTACAGTAACGAAGTATTTGTACTTCGTTACTTCACACCACTGCTCTTCTGTTCGTTTAGCTCCAAACAATTTTATTTGTTTATTTATCTATTGCTAAATATGGAATTTTTGACATTTCATCAGCTGATGAAAAAGGTTATACTAGGAAGAAACCAGCTCCTCATCTCAAAATAACCAAATACTCAAAGAAAACAATTCTAATTGTATCTTTTAAATTGTAAATTTTCAGTATGTCATATGTACATTCTAATATTTTTGGGGGAGATTGAGATGATATTATGTCTCTGTTTTAGAATATTGGCAGACTGATAAAAGATGAGACAGAAGGAAATTATTCTGATAAACTGAATAAATGAGGAAAACAGAAAAACTGACAAAGCTGAAGAGAAAGATGAAATATAAACATATTATTTAATTGTGTCTTATATGTTGTATTTTAAGTGTTTCTCTTTGCTATCACCTGTGGTGTGTCTCAGTTTTTCACATAATCTTTTCTGCTCTTATTTTATTCAGACATCTCTGCCTGATCATGTGGCTGATTTAGGGTTTGCAGATCCAGAGATGAGCTCATGTTGGTGGACTTTCTGACCAGAGTTCACTCATCTCAAACACACACAATGTCCTTACATAATATCAGCTTCGTAACTTTACACAACACACCTCATGTATATATGGACACTTATGTATCCATTCATGCACAACATTCACATGTGGACAAAGTTGTTGGTATCTTCTGTTAATGAGTGAAAAACCCACAATAGTCACTGAAACAACCTGAAACTGACTGAAGTGATAATTGAAAATTTACTTAAAATTAACCAATAAAAATCTGACATTATTTTGAATTGAGGTTCAACAGAATAAGAAAATGACAGACCAAGATGACTACAATTGTACAGATTATTTGTTTTGTTTTTTTATATATAGCACTTTTTTGCAGTCATTTTTGACCACCCAAAGCGCTTTACACACATTTAAACACCGATACGCAGATCGGTAGGCAATTTGGGGTTAAGCGCCTTGCCCAGAGGCACATCAACATGTGACAGGAGGAAGCTGGAATCGAACCTACTACCTTCCGATAGCAAGATGACTACTCTTACCACTCCGCCACAGTCGCCACATTATTCTGAAACTTAAGCTCCACAGGACTGGAGCCAATCTCCCTGGCTATGGCCGCAGGAAGAAAATTGACAAATTCAAGAGAATTATGATATGAATGGTTACTAAAAGTCCAGAACAACCAAGTCCAGAAAGTAAAGGTGAACTACAAGGTCAAGGTGGACTTCATGTGAAGAAAAGCAAATCATAAAAAAGTGAGGCTGGAATTTACCACACAGGTTCTGGGAGAGATGAGACAAAAGGTACATCAGCTCTCTGGTCACAGACACAAAAATGATAAGTTTTAACTACCATCATTTTAATTGAGCCACAATTTAAAAGCAGTGTCTGACTTTCATCAGTTTGTCAGTAAACAATTTTTTACTACTTTTGTCAGTTTCAAGTTTCTTCTGTTACCATTGTGGGCTTTTTGTTAATTAGCAGAGGCACCAACTATGTTATTCATGTGTATGCATGCTTACTTACAAACTACAATTTGTAAGTGTAGACACAATCTCCCCCATATTTCCAGTTTTAATTTTCTATTGCTGCTATTACTTTTATTATTATTAATAGTAATATTACCACTGTGTGGAGAGACACGTTCCTGCTTTTATATTTGATTTTTAATGTTTAAATGTTAATAAATATGTAAACTTATCTGTCCCAGTTTCTTCATTTTAGTTTGATAAATTTGCTTCTTCTTTATCGCTGAGTAAGATTTAGTCTTAGAAATCTGGTCACTTACAGACAAACCAGAAAATTTATTTCATATCATTCCGGTCGCAACAAATGGGTGGTGGTCTGGAGCGCATTGTGACGGTACATAGCTGGTAGATGAGTTTCTGTGTGTGACGAACTAAGGAGCCAAATCCTGTCGCTAACATGGACACAAAACCTATAAATGTCTGAGCAAGGTGAGAGTTCATCTATTAAATTGACTGAAGATGAATACATAAATGAAAAGCTGGACTATAGACATTTTACCAATGTTTTATTTTATCTCTTTTTTATCCAATTACTCAATTAATTGTAAGAATAATTTATAGATTACTCGATTACTAAAATATTTGTTTACAATAGCCCTAGTTTAAAATAATCTCAGAGCTGAAAAATAGATTAGTACATAAGGAAAGAAATCATTTCAGATTAATTACCAGATAGATTATTTGATCAAAAGTGATAATATGTGAGACAAATTGACATGGTAGACAGACAGGTATATGGTCATTATGTTAATACGCTACATCTCATTTAACTCAAAACATGACCTCTGCACAGGACGGCTGCACATCGCTGCATGCTGCTGTCCGCTCCGGACACGTGGACGGTCTCCGTCTCCTGCTGCATCACGGCGACCCACCAGATGGACCGGCCCTGTCCGCTGCCCTCTTGAACCAGGCCAACAGTGACGGTTGGACCCCAGCCCACATGGCTGCCGCCCTGGGCCTCAAGGTAAAACGGGATTCACTCAGCTACAACGACTAGACCCACACCCAGCAACAAAGGATGCACTGATTTCAGATTTCTGGCCGATCACCGATCTTTAAAAAGCCAATGGATTCTGAATTTTTCCAATACAATTTTTTTTTTTTGTCTGAAATGTTACTTAATATAGCAAGAAAGTCACTGAGTTGGTTGAGTTTCTAGACCTTTGCTCAGGTGGAGAAGATCAGCTTCACATGGAAGTATCTCCCAAAATGAAGGAAATTGGGGCTGATTTCCAAAATTAACTTGCTGTTTTCTAATCTACTGGAGGATTTAGTATTTTTATTAGTTGTGGCAGAAAATGACTCACTCTAGGTTCAAAAGAACCTACAAAGGACTTAATTTAACACTTTTTTAGGGAAAGTTTCCCTTTACAAAAGAGCAGATTTATGTTAAACCGAATGTCTGTGGAAGGAGAAAGAGAGCAGATGATTAGTGTGAGCTCCAACATTTTCTCCTGTTAATTTGAGTGGAGCAGAGCTGCAGTTAAAAACTGTGGCTAAGCCCACAGAGAGAAGAGGTTTGGACGGCTCTGCCTTTACTGTGTGTTAAAATGTAGTCAGATTCCTCTGAAGGAAACACACTTTCCCACCACTGCTCCTGTGTGTGTGCTTACATTACAGTAGCACTTTAGACTTGTGTCCCCGTTCAACACAAACGTACATATCATATGTTTGATATTTTACTGGATTTATTCCAAAATGTGAGACAAATGTGGGAGCTTTGTGCTCCAAGCGACATAATGCTTTATTATTTACTTTACAATATATTTATAATTACTACTTGCACTTTTTGAACAATTTGAAAGGTTTGTTACAGTTTATTTTTGCATGTTTGATCAAAGTAGTCAACCTTTTGTTTTTGCCATTTTCACTTTCTTTATTATTTCTATTTTTTGTTGGGTGTTCTACTCCATAAGAGGCTGACCGAACAAATCAAAGTTGTGTTGTTTCTACAAGTGAAACTATTGGTGTATTTAAGTGTCTGTGTGGGTGCAGAGTTATCAATTAAAGTAGTAATTCAGTACATTTATGTCTGTTTTTAAAAAAAAGGAAACGTTTTAAGTCAAGTTTTTCTGTCCTCAGATAGCAGTATTGGAGGTGAAAAAAGCGGATTGGTGCATCCCTCACTCAAACTTCATACCTTTCATTCTAATACATTATCTCTAGATAAAACAGACATAATATTTCACAAAATCACTTCATTTCTTGTTCATTTAGAGCCTCTCATTAACTTGTTTTTAGATTCTCCAGAACATGTGGAACGATTAGGAACAGTGTGACAGCAGCTTTACGACCATCATATATGCTCACATACTGTTTATACCACCATGTTCAGTATTCTCAGTCCATATTATATGTGATAAATCAGTCGATACTTTTCATTTTAGGGTTAGGGTTAATCCACTGAGAATCATTCACTTGCTCCATCTCCACACCAGCAGCTAATGGAGTTTCTGTCCTTAGAGGACAACATTCACCAGACTGCATGGAATACAAATTAAGAATCAGTCTGCACACGTAATCTTATTCAAATTACGGTTACTTGAAAGAGAGACAGCTTTTTTTGCACTCATATAATTTATTGGTGTCTGTGTGTTGGCGTGGGTGTGTGTGTGTGTGTGTATACGTGCAGGAGTGTCTGGAGGTGTTGTGCAGTCACAGTGAGCAGGACATCGAGCGGAAGGATAAGTGTAATCGTACTATTCATGATGTGGCAACAGACGACTGCAAGGATCTGTTGGAAAACCTTGGTGAGTGTTTGTCTTTTTTACTTGTGCTTAATAGCACAAGTAAATAGGGCCATTGTGTTTATGATTGTCTTATTTTTCTTCATGCCATAAGTCCTGAGAACATTTTGAATGTTTTATCAGACATTTTATTATTTTAAGCCTGCCGCTGAGAGCAGGAACACTGTAGGACGTTAAAATGTTCTTTCTTCCACAGGGTGTGTAGAACATGAAGCTATATCGGCTACTTAGAACCATAGCTATTATAACTTACTTTTTGTCATTTGAAATCCTTGAAAACTGTTCAATTTTAAATGAATTGGGCCTTTATATCAGGGAGGGAGGTGAGGAGGCTGCACAGCTTAATGAGCACTTAAGAGCTTATTGAACGCCACATCCACAGATTATCCAAATTAAGATAAAAAAGCTAATTAAAATATGTGCAGTAAAAAGCAGAATGAGTTCATGACCGTTATGTGAAGGTTTCTGATATTGCTGTACTGAATACCTTCTTTAGTAAAAAAGAATAAACTCTTTAATTTTTGGAAAAACCTAAGACTCCATTCACACAACTGGTGAATGCGACACAATTTGTATTATTTTGCCTAAATGCATGTTTTTTTACTAAGCAACCCAATACCAATCACTTCACCACTGCCCCCCCAAAAATTTGATTTTTGCCACATCCGTACATAATAAAAATCAGGGGTATGTGTTGACGGTCTGTGTATAACCTCCGTACGCAGATGGCGCTGTGTGACGTCCACGTTTTTCCTCTGCTCTTATGGATCGCTTTGGGGCACTAATCCGTTCACACAGAAATCTCATTGCGGTTGGATTTATGTAGCAGTATAAATGACTGCGCAAAAAAAAATGGATATCAGCAATAAATGGGAGTGAAGCATCAAGAGCTGCACTGAGAACAGCCTGAGTCTCCATACATGCACACAACTTTTCTTTGCATTTCATTTCTTTACATTCACTGCTAAGATTTTCTCTGATTTTCACTCAATCAACTACAGTATCTCAATAAAAAATATCTCATATTGCAGTAGGGATATTTGATTAGAATAAGGCAACAAATATAAGTAAACTATGAGACATGCTGTGATCAGCAGCTGATCCATGAGAGGTTTATCATTTACATAGCCAATCGTCCTGTAACATCTTCAAAAGTCTCTCCCTGTGCAGGAAATATACACACCATGACGTTATTGGCTGCAGTGGAAAAAGGTAGAGTGGACTGTGGGGATGTTGTGTTGGTGATTTGTCTTTGAGGTGTTTCTAAGCTTTCTGAATAAAAAAAATTACTCAATTTAACGGCTAGTAACAAGGGAGACCGTAAAGCACTTCCCGATGCGATGCTTGATCTTCTTTCACCTTCCTAAAAACTCAATACTGATGTTAATAAAAATAATCTATGCTTGTTGATTTTGTTGAACATCAACTGCCAAGTCTTTGATATTCTTCAGACCTTTAAATGAGAGTCCTCCCAGTGAGCAGTGTGGAGTTTGACTGGGTCACTGGTTTGATCTTACTATTGAGCTGTAGGTCTGGTTGAAAGTCCAGGTTGTTGTCCTACTGATCAAATGAACCTCCATGTCTGGTGGACCAATGCAACCTTTAACAGGTTTTCTTCTAGCATTGCCTCGTATTTAGCATTACCCATCTTCACTTCAGTGACGGTTGGGTATTTTCAATAAATACCCAGTTTGTGGGGTATTCACAAATAATACCCCACAAATGAGGGGTACAGATTGACAAGAAAACAAGTAATTATCTTGTCAACAGATTGTCCCACTTGAGCTGTGAATCTCTATATTTCCAGCAGATCGTTGTCATGGCCGCTCAGGCTCTTTGGTGGCTGTGTCTTGCTGTTAACTTTTTTTTGTGTGTGACAAATGGATCAAGAAACTTCACTGCACATTTGTTAAGACTATTTCCTAGCCTTCCGTTTCACCATTGTCCTTTACTTTGTGTTAGTCTATCACATACAATCCAAATAAAATGCATTGAACTAGGAGTACACTGATCAGTCATTTTGGGTGATCAGCCAATACTTATATGAAAAACCGCATTTATCCACTGATCTAAAATTGGAACACTGAAGGTACATCGTAACCTGATAACACCTGACATGAGGTGCGTTTCCAACACAACAATTTTGATAAAAAAGTTTAGCTCTAGGGTGAGGCGTTATTTCTTGTAGTTTCAAAATTAGTTTACTTTGTAAAATTGCAATGGAAACACCTTTTTCACATCATACAAGTCATGTGACCAACAACTGGATGTTTCTACTGGCAGAACCCACAAGAAAGAAGACAACAGGAAGTGGGCACTTCCTGCATGATGGCACAGGATGCTTTTTTAATGACTTATCACATGAACAAACTTATTCACATGTGATTTTAATTGCACTTCTTATTTAATGGAAATACCACAATTTCGAAACTGTTTTCCCCCACATTAGCAGAATATTGTCTAAGTTTTGCACAGGTTTGTAATGGAAACACAGCTACTGTGAGGTTGGAAAAAGAAATCGAAACTGGCGGTTTTTAAAGATCAGTGATCGGCTCGGAAATTGCGATCATTGCACCTCTTCGTTTAACCATAGTGTTTAACATGACGTGAAAAAGTTTAGCAGATATTCAGCTTATCATCCCTTTGTGCTACAGCTCACTGCTCTCTCTTCCACCCCTCCAAAGATTCGTACCGGGTCTTGGTGCTGCTGCAGTGTTCGGCCGGAGAAACCGGCCCCAGGTTTCCTATGGGGGCTGTAAAAGACGAGGAGGAAGCCAAGGTTCACTCCTCCAGCCAGACGCCGTTGGGCAGAGTGACAGTGGACCGCGGCACGCGTTGGGCCCAGCTGAGTGCCGCCCTCAGCAGCATGTTCATTTTTCATCTCCAGATCCTCTGTGGAGAGGATGCACAGCGCTCCCTGCTGGGCCTCACTCCTGCCAGCATCTCCTCCATCCTGATCGGTACCCGCTCTACAAACATTTCTTCTCTTTCTCACAACTTCCTTTTTCATCCTTCAACTTAATTTGATATACATATCAAATTAAAATCATTAACCCCTTAACCCTGACCCTCTAAATCACCAAAAACGGCTGAAAAGTTATACCCAGACTAAATTAGCTGCTGTTCTTGAACAGTTTGGAGTACACGCGCAAAAGCTTGGTCTCTTTATGAAGATGACAAGCAAAATTTTCTTCTTTTACCTACCTACAGTCAAGAATACTTTAACTGTAGGTAGTTTGTAGCTATTGCATTTGTAGCACACACAAAAAAATAATAATTTTGCTTTACCCGGGTTTTTTATTTTTATTTCCTCTAAATGCACATTAAGTGTTGAATGTATGGACTGGAAAATACAATAAATCTGTAGAATAAAGTATTCTGCTCGTTGATTTCAAGACTGATCAAAATAGCACAAAAAAGACATGTCATTTTGGACATGTTTATTTATGAGGATGTACAACACCTAATATACAAACTTCTAATGACTGTAACTCCTCAGTGCTTCAACATACATCAATGAGGCTCTAATGAAAGATAACAACCAGAGGAATCCTCTGGTAGACACAACATTACTGATAGTGGAAATTACTAAATAAATAAATAATAAAATAGCATAACTGGGGCGAGGGGCGCTTCCCGTTCTTGCAATACGCTGTCCATCCGCCCGCCCGCCACCCACCCCCAGCACTCGACGGTACGCTAGCCCCGCTCCCCCACCATCTCTCCTTCAGCCCCCCACCTCACCCGGGTCCCCCTCCTTCTTCAACCCCCCCTCACCCAGTTCCTCCCATACCACCATTCCCTCGGCCCCCCATTCTCGCTCTTCGGTACGCTCTACCCCCCTTGCTCTGACTGCAGCAGCAGACGACTAAAAATTTCTGGTATTCTCAAATCCGAAATGCGTCAGCACTCTTACCGCCATAATCATCCACTCCCGTTAGTTGTGATGTTCTGCTGAAGAAATGCATCCAGTTTTGACACGTTCTGACAACAGGTCTCTCCGTTGGTGAGAAAAAGTCCTGTAAACACTGTTACACACGAGGGCACATGAGGGCGCACAGAGCTTTAGATTTAGTCTCAAAGTTGACCAGTCATACATATTTCAGAAAGAAATCTGGGAAGGTGAAAACGAGCTCAAGTCCCTCTCTGGATATTATTGGCTCGGGAAAAGCCATTTAATAACATTATTGGTCAAATGCAGTGTCAATCAAAAGAGGGGGCTCTAGGCTGCCCAATAAAAGTGTCATAAAGGACACTGGCAGAGTTTAAACCCTTAAATCTCACCACTGGAAAATACAATGGAAAAACAACACGCAGGCGTTCCGGTGCGGGTTAAGGGGTTAAATTGCTGATTTTAGGTTTTGGAAAAAAGAAACATTTAACTATAAACTCCAGAAAACTGCTTTGATTTGTTGGTTTATTCCAGTTTGTGATAATTTTGTCCTGAATAAAGTCACACTTGATCACTAGGTTAGGTTGAACAGGAGATGAAGAAGCAGCCGCCCAGTTTGCTACCTGCCGATCTGGCAGCCGTGCTTGTGGCAGCCCACTCAAGCTGCACTTTCCAAAGAAAAGAAAACAAGTATAGACTGTTTCTGCAGCGGTAGTTTAATAAGCTTTCATATGAAAATTAGACTAATCCAGAGTCTGAACATCAGCCTTACAACACCCAGAGCAGGATTTACAACCTCAGGACAAAGAAAAGAGCTGGTCAGAGTACTTGGTCTCTGGCTGACCTGCTAACATGTCTGCAGATTACTGGCCTTTTTATTTCCCCATAGCAATGTCCTCAGAGACCCCAAATGTTAAGGAACTGCTCTTTACACCTGAATGCAACAGATCCTTCACTCACCATGCTGCTGAGATGTGGTTCCATACGAAATACTGTAGCTAGAGACAGATGGATTTAAATTATTATCGTTGAAGTAAATGTGTTAAAGGAGCATTATTATGTAAAAAAAACTTTTTGGAGCTTTAGGTCTTGTTGTAATGTTATTCCCTCATCAAGGAGTGCCGTCTTGATTCTTTCATGCATGTTTGATAAACCCTTTAGTCTCCACGACAACCATTCAGCTGTGCAAGATGTCTGTTTGGACCTAGCGCCGTCTTTGAGGCGGGAGGTTGTGAGCTTGATTGGCAGCACTAAGCCCCTCCTCCTGGCTCTGATTGGTTGTTTCTGACTGGGGCTGGTACATTTCTGCAGATGGCAGTAGATCAACAGGGAGAAGTTAGAGTAGCTTTATTTTTTATTTTTTCACAGATTGCCTGACTCATATTTTACTCTCATTGGGACATAGTGGCAGTTTTACCAAATATGTAAAAAATAAAAAAAAAATTTAAGTAAAATTCTAATTCGAAAAATACTTCATTGATCCCGAAGGAAAATAAAATAATGGAAGTACAGAGCTACTCCAATGTGCTTCCACCCTGAGCGGATAGCTTTAATGAATAATAATAATAAAAATGACCTTCAGCAGCTTTAGAGGTTGTTATTCTCAAAATGTGCTTTTATTCAACACCAAAATGCATAATGCAATTTACTGAATATAACGGTGCTTATTTAGCTGCATGTTTGCCGTTATTCATCCCCATCAATAGCTTTACCCAACCAGTACTATCTTTTATGACAGTATTTGTGAGCAGTCCTTGTGCACTTCCTGCGTCCTTCCTTCCATCCCCATGTCCTCTTTGTGTCTTCCAGGAGACACTGAGTGGTTACCTGGTCAGGAACTGCCTTTATCTCCCTGGGATCTGGTCAGAAAACCTCTCAGCCAGTGCATCATCATCCGCCTCAAAGGTACAAGCCTGGCAGCCTCAGCGTGCCCATCCAGCATCACTCAGCCAACAACAACATGACATCAGAGCTGTGATCAATGCTCTCTGAAACCATTTGGAGTCTCCATTTGGTGGATTAAAGGATCTGGGTGTTTTTTTGTTTGTTTTTGTTTTTTGGATGCATTTGAACTGATGTAGCAGACTCGTCTCCCTGAGCAACAGCACATAAAAGACAATTGAGCCTGGACATGTTGGCCAAAGAAGCACTATGATTGGTTTTGAAGCCCAGTTTTCATTGAATCAAAGTTCAAATTAAATCAGTCATGTGAGAAAGTTCTGAAGAGTGGAAATGTTTATTTTAACATCAACACTCTATCAGGACATTTTAGGACGGCAGATCTTTTAAAACCCATGCATACATCCAGAAACTATCAGTGTGATAAATGTGTTAAAACCTCTCATGATTCACTCATTGCAGCTATTGAAGAGCTATTTAATTAAGCACATGTGCAACATTCCCTCTTTAGATGAATGATATTGCATTAAAGGTCCTCAGCACAGTGCCAACATGTTTGTAAACATTTTATCGATTATTCTGGTTTGTTGTGCTTGAGTTGTGTTCATTTATGCGATCGATCGATAGTTGGACAAATGGAAAACTGATATATGAAATTCAGCGGTTAGATGTTCATATTTGCTCATATTGGTTGTTTGAAGGATTTCTTTGAGCTGTTCTTTTGAGGGTGCCATAATATGATTAAAAACCACAACGTGCTCCACAATAGTAATAGTTCATTTTCTCTAATTCGCTACAGAAGAGGATTAGGGCCACTGAAAAGAAAATCAAATAAATGTTGATGTTCTGACTTTAAGGTTCAGATTTCTGTCTTATTTCTCAGAATTTTGGCTTTAATCATAGAATTCTCACTTTTTTCTGAGAATTCTCTTTAAGCTTAAAATTGAAACTTTTTCTCAGTTTTGACTTTCATCTCAGAATTCTGACTTTAATGTCTTGACATCAGAATCACATTCACATTGTCTAAAATTGCACAATATTATGCATAAAATTGTCAGCAATATAGGTTTTTTTTTTATTTTCATGCACATAATCGTGACTGAAATGTGGTCATCTGTAAACACAATGGTAGTTGTTTCCCTCTGCTGTATAGAAACAGACAGAGACAGTTTTCCATGTTTTTCTGTGTTGTCTAATTGGTTGAGCCCATAAACTGGAGCAGATGTAAGGATGCGTCTCTTTGCTTGGTTCTGACAGGTCTGTCTGAGTCAGGTCTGGATGAGTTAGCCCTGGAATCCCTCTTCCCCCTGCCGCTGCTGCACAACTGCGTCCGTCTGGTGAGGAAACACTCTGTGCCTCTTTAGAGCAAACAGAAGAAGATGAGGGGTGGAAAAGCTGAGAGAATGAGATCGGAAACATTTGTTATGAAGAGACGGGTGGGAAGATCAAGAGAAAGAGAAGGGTTTGAAGTGTGCTGAACCTTTCCTAGCCGCTGCAGCGCCCTCTGCTGGTTCTGGGAGACTGATGCAACCTCAAAAACAGATAAACCACAAAGATGTTATTAAAGACCAAATATATTCATATTATAGCAGTCAGAAATCAGAATTAGTGTCAAATTAGTAATTTATGTAAGACAGCTTAAATCCTGTTAATCTGATTTATTGTGAAATACCTGAAGTAAAACAGACAGACCCATTCAAGAAATTAGAATATTGCTGAAAAGTTCATTTATTTCAGTACTTGATCACAAAGTGAAGGACATTACACAGATGGATGTTTGAAAGCCTTTATTTATGTTAATTATGATGATTTTCTGTTTACACTTAATGAAAAAAATGACATTTAAAATAAAAATATTACATCATACCAACAGAAAAATATTTGATCATATAAATGTGGGCTTCATTTAAAGTATTTAATAAATTTTTTGTCTTTATTGCGGTTTGATAGCTTAATAATGAATAGATTAAATCTCAAATCACAGCACCACCAAAAGATCAA
Organism: Brachyrhaphis roseni; assembly: GCA_903066815.1. Lineage (NCBI taxonomy): Eukaryota > Metazoa > Chordata > Actinopteri > Cyprinodontiformes > Poeciliidae > Brachyrhaphis > Brachyrhaphis roseni. The sequence goes on from CAEFZY010012733.1 coordinate 12,373, forward strand.
AAATCCAAGAACGCCACTGAAGTGTGTGAGTCAATCCCTGAAAATGTTGGTTTTACTGCAAATTCTTAGAGATTTGCACAATTTTATTCATTTAAACTCCAAAATTATATTTTGTTTCACCAGTGATTTAACTTGCTGAACTGTCAGACTGCATCTAAAAAAACAAAACAAGTGCTATCAGAAGCAGGAAAACTATGCTTAATTCCTGCTTTAAGGTTGCCAGTCTTAAAAAGTTACTTTTAATCCGTCAGATAAGCCTCATCAGAACACGTATTCTAATTTACTGAATAGGACTGTAAGCTTGATGGATAGAATAAAGGGTTTCTCTGGGTTCAAACGGGATTTGTTTCCTGTTTGATGTTCAGGTAGAGCAGTACGGGAACCTCTTCTTTCATGGCCTGGAGGGCAGCTGCCAGGAATACATCGCTAACCTGGTGGCTAACTTCATCAAGGTACGGCCATCCGGCTGCTGGTTTTGCCACAAACACAAAGGAAATCTTTCCTTGTTGCTTTGGGATGATGCAATGAAACAGAAATTGTGTGCAAACAGCAATGCAATGTGATGACACTGCTGGAATCGAGAACTACCTCAGCCAGTCGATGGTGTGGGGAGAGAACAATGGAAAGATTTTGCTAGTCTGTCAGTAACTGTGGCGGCTGTTGGAGTCATTAAAAGACTAAAAATTGTTTAAGAAACTAATCTTTAAATGTAATCACCTGAAAGGCTTTGTAGGCATATCTCATCTGAGATGCTAACTCTTTAGCCACCAAGCTCCAGTAGTGGATATTCTGTAGTAGTGTGTATCATTGTGAAACAAACATTCTCTCTCTGATGGCAGCGATGTGCCAAGAAAATCCCTTTGTGTTCTTTCACATCCTCCTCTCCTTCCCCGCTGCTCCGTTTATCGCCGCACGTAGTAGTACATTTCTTATGTTTCCATGGCAACGTGCCTCTTGCCTTATTGTGGCTCCTTGCTCAGCCCCACCTCCCCTATGTGTGTTTGTAGTCAAAACAGGAGGCGGAGGGGACAGGCTGTGACGTGGTGAGGGTGGAGGTGGAGGAGAGCCTGACCAGGGAGCAGCTGCTGGAGACCTTCATCACCTGTGGTGAGAAATGTTCACACTGACACACCTGGAGGGAGGGACGGTGTCTGCTCCGTTAAGGTGTCTGCACCTTAACGGAGCAGTCCGTTAAGGAGCAGTCCGTTAAGGAACAGAGAGACGGGATTCCTCACATCTCTCTGTTCTGTTTGAGGGGCTAATAATTCACAGAACCTATTTTTACCTCACCAAAAAATAACATTTCAATTTTGCATCCAAGTTTATTTCTTGTTTGTACAAATAAACTTGATTGATAATTCCCACTCCTCATCCACTTACATAATCTTATATATTACAAATAAACCTGTATTTAAAGAGACAGTACCATGTAAAATCAAGTTTCTTTTAGCTTTACATTATGTTATAATATTATTCCCTCATCAAAATCGTACCTGGAATGTTGCCTTAATTCTTTCATTTATGATTGAGAAATCCTTTAATCTCTATGGTAACCATTCAGCTTTGCAAAATGCCTGGGTGGGCCTAGCTCCGCCTTTGAGCCACAGCTCCTCCTCTCAGCTGCAGTTTCCAAACTTCCAAGCTTGCATCTCACAGAGCAGCCGTCCCTTTACGACTTCCCTAGCTCCTTCAGACTAGCCGGAAGCAATTAGCAAACACCTGGTGGAACTACGAATCTTCTGAGCTCATTATAGGAGCTACTTCTGTGCTATAAAATAGCACAATCAATATTGATTGATTGATAAATCAAGTGCTCTTTATTGTTAGCCTGACTGTGGATCTGTGGAATGTGTTCGTTCATGTGGCACATTTTTCCCCGGTCCTGGTTTTCTTCCAGGCTTCCTGGTGCCAACAGCGGGCTCGGGGTTCGGAGAGGTGTGTGGATATTCTGATCAGTGTGTGGTGGTTCTGCTGGAGGGAGTGGAGAAGGCTTCATCTCTAACAGGCCTCCTTGGAGACCTCTGCCTCAGCCTGGACAACAGAGGCTCTGTCTCCCCTCTGATTCTGAGCACAGGTACGACCAACATCAGACTCTTAACAGCGATTTACATCCATGTTCAGCTGTAGGCCTGTCAGGATAGTAAGTTTTCCTTGATCATAAATTGTCCTAGAAATTATTGTGATAAATGGCAATATTGTCATTTTGACATCTTTTTCAACTAATAGAACAATGTAGGCATAATAATGTGACTACAGCCTCTAAAAGATCAATAAACTTTTAATTTCCGAAAACGTCTAACACTAAAATACATAAACCAAACAAGAGGATTTCTTAATAAAATGTATTGTGAAGTCTCAGCAAAACTCCCATTTAGAACTTTTGGAAAATAAAAAATAAAAGTTCAAATGAACTAGTTTGTATTGTGTGAGATGTTTACAGTATTTTTCAAAATGCTGGCTTTTTAATAATATTAAAGTATCACTTTAAAGATTAAAGTGATACACAAACAAGCATACAAATGTAAATGATCACTCTCATTTATTTTATCATGTGATTAATTGATATATTGCTTATTGTGACAGGCTTATGTTCAACATTTACTTCTGTCTGACACATGCAAATAATCATATTATATTATTTGTTCTGCTGCCTTGCCACAAGAAGGTCCTGGGTTCTGCATGGATGTTAGCATGTTCTGCGTAGCTGCTCTCTGGGGACTCTGGCTTCCTCCCACAGTCTGAAAACCCATCCATCCATCAATCCATTTTCTTCCGCTTATCCGGGGTCAGGTCGCGGGGGTAGCAGCTTCAGAAGGGAGGCCCAGACTTCCCTCTCC
>CAEFZY010012739.1:0-27935 GCA_903066815.1 Brachyrhaphis roseni
TAATAGCAGCAGCAGCTAATAACAGCAGTAGTTAATAGCAGCAGTAGCTAATAGCAGTAGTTAATAGCAGTAGTTAATAGCAGCAGCTAATAGCAGCAGTAGCTAATAGCAGCAGCAGCTAATAGCAACAGCTAATAGCAGAAGCTAATAGCAGCAGTAGCTAATAGCAGTAGTTAATAGCAGCAGCTAATAGCAGCAGTAGCTAATAGCAGCAGCTAATAGCAGCAGTAGCTAATAGCAGCAGCTAATAGCAGCAGCTAATAGCAGCAGCAGCTAATAACAGCAATAGTTAATAGCAGAAGTAGCTAATAGCAGCAGCTAATAGCAGTAGTTAATAGCAGCAGAAGCTAATAACAGCAGTAGTTAATAGCAGCAGCAGCTAATAACAGCAGTAGTTAATAGCAGCAGCAGCTAATAACAGCAGTAGTTAATAGCAGCAGTAGCTAAACTACCGCAGCGATTACTTATTAATAATCACAAAATAAACATCCAGCCTGAAAACATAAAACTGTGACCGGCTGAATGTTCTGCTCTCTGTGTGGGAAATGTTTGAGTTTTTTTTGTTGAATCCTAGAGGAGGTGTTGTCAGTCGGTTGCCATGGCAACGAGTCTGCCTGTGGTATAGCCGACAGAAAGTGAAGAAAAAGGAGAATACAAGTGGTCTCCTCCTGGTTTTCATTTCCAGCTGCTTCCATGAGCTGAAAACCTGAGAGTGATGAACAAATGTAGCAGCTTCTAACCGCAGCAGAACCGCAGCAGAACCGCAGTAGAACCGCAGCAGAACTGCAGCAGAACCGCAGCAGAACCGCTGTAGAACCGCTGGCTGCTGTAGCACAAAACGGCCTGAATGGGCAGAAGAAGAAGAAGTGAAAATGGCTGGAAAACAGGATTGTTGGTGATGAATGAAGCGGTTCTCCATGTTTCAGTGGAAATTCTCCTGTTGGTGAGTTTCGAACAGGAACCAGACGGACGGACAGATAGCGGCCGTGATAATTAGTGCTAGCTTCTCCACTTAGTTATTCATTTAGCGTTTTAGCGTTAGCTTCCTTTAATTCTCTTGTGTGTTAGCAGCTTAGCATTAGCTTAGGGTAATTTTTATGTGCTTAGTGGTTTAACGTTAGCTTCTGCAAATGTTTTCATGTGCTTAGCTGTTTTGAGTTAGCTTTCTCTAATTCTTTCATGGTTTTAGCAATGTCAAAACTTACTTTGCAATGACAACCATGGCGGCCATTTTGAAAAATTAATCATTAGATATGATTTCCATCTGAGGAGAAGCAGAACGACGCTGAGCTGTTACCGGCTGGGCCCAGAAGAAGAGATCCAGAGGGAGCAGCTAGCAGGAGGCGCTGCTCCCTCTGGAGGCCATTAGGGTCAGCGGGGTTAGACCTGAGGAGGCAGCGGCCGACTGAGCGCGCTCCAACGCAGCTCTAGTATTCATGTCTGCAAGTGATGAACTTTAAAAACTAAACACACCCTGAGTGAAAACTAAACCCTCCCGGCTTCTCGCTGAAGGAGTTTCTCATTCGAGTTGGGATTTGTCACTGGCCCCGCCGGCTCCATTGTCCCTCTGTGACGCCCTCCCCTCCCCCACCCGTTGCTGAATGGACCCGAGTGCGGCGGAGGGCAGAACCGGGCCCAGCAATTAGTGAAGACATGTTTGAAGAGAGCAGAAAGTTCTCTTTTGAAGTTTTAGAAACTTTTGTTTTGCTGCGGCTCCATCATCAAAGCTGACGGCCGGTCCTTCAGCACACAGCGCCCCTCCTCATCCTCCTCTTCCTCGCTCACCGTCCCGTCATCTTTTCATGTCTCCCCATTCGCTGCTCTCCTTCACAACGAGGCAATCGAGCGTGAAAAGCCCAGAATCTTCTGCAGATGCTTTGATGAGGAAACTGTTGTCAGCTGCAGGTTTTGATCTGAGTTTCATAAAAACTTTACTATTTGTTTAAGGCACTACTGTTGCTCCATATCTCAGCTGCGTTTTGATAAATGACTTTCTCACCTGAAACCCTTTGCAGAAATATTCACTTGTTTCAATCTTTTGTTTCACATTTTTCTCACGTTACAAAAACAAATTTAAATTTGAATTCAGTTTATTATTAAGAACTAGAAACAGGAGATCGTTTAAAACATTTTCACTAAAAACTAATAAAAATGCAGCATCTATCTGTTAATCTGCTCGGAGTCAGATCTCTGCAGAAACATCTACAGCTCACTCATCTGATAGCATCACTTTACTGCAGGATTCAGGTCTGAACTTTGACTAGGCCATTCCAAACCATGAACCTGCTCTGTCCAAACTTTTTGACCTGAGTGAAGTTGGCCCCCCCACCTTCTGTGATAGTGGCACACTATGTGTGATAGTGTGCCACTATCACACATTTTAAGTGTCATAGTGGCACACTTAAAATGCCACTATCATTTTAAGTGTGCCACTTAAAATGATAGTGGCACAAACGAAAATCTTTGCTGCACAAATGCAACACAAACGCAGCACAAACGTTTGACACCCATTTTGTCTGATTTGAAGAAGGTGGGGGGGGAAACTTCACTCAGGTAACTTTTTGTCACGTTGGCCAAAATCATTGAATCAAAAAGACCTGAGAGACAAAAATGTCCTCAACTAATAAGTGCAACATTTTATTTAAACAAAGTAAATTATTCTGGATCCAAAAGTTGAAGAAGATTCAAGAAGTTCACTTTTTTAAAAGTCACTTTGCAATTTTTAGTGAAAAAAAATTGTTTAATAATTTTTGATCAATAAGATCAGGATAGTCCTTGATGTTTCCTGCATTTAGCCAAATTTATCAAATCAATTAAAAGCAGATTTGGGTGCAGAAATGTCTTATTTTGAAAGTTTCTGATTGAGAAAATAGAAACTCTGTTAACATCAAACACCTGCGATGCTTCAGAGCCATTATAGATGGAACAATTATACATTTCCACTTAACAACTCAGAAATTTTGAGATTAATCTCAGAAATAAAATAAAAAAGGTGGAAATTTCCAAAGCCAAAACATTCTGTTTTTTGTTCTAGAAATGTTCTGAGATTAATCTCAAAGTTTCTGAATTATTACTAGAACATTTTCAATGTCTGAAACTTTCCATGTTCATTTTTCTGGAAAATGTGAAATTTTTCAAATTCAGAAATGTTCTTGTTTTTCCTGGAAAAGTTCAGAGATAAATCTTAAAGTTTTGTATTTTTTCATGCAATTTTTTGAGTTTTGGAGCTCAAACGTTTCTGAGTTTTTCTAGGTCATTTTTTTAATAGTTTAGCAGAAAATTATTCCAGTTTTTTTCTATCTTCAGTGACCCGAATGTCAACACGCCAAAATTTGCATCGTTCTTGAACTGAAGCGAAGGGCCGCACTCGTTCAGCGTAGGGGCCACCAATGGCCCTCAGACCACACTTTGGACCCCCATAATGTTCTCCACCAGTCTCAGCTCGTCTACAGCCTCCAGCAGGTTTTCCTCCTGCATCTTCCCACAGCATGATGCTGCCACCACTATGCTCCAGCATCACAACAAGTCACAACTATCCAGTGTTGGTTTGTCTAATTTAAAACAAAAATGTTTTTAAAAGCATTTTATTGTGAAGCATCAGGTGTGTGTGTGTGTGTGTGGGTGTGTGTGTGTGTGTGTGTGTGTGTGTGTGTGTGTGTGTGTGGGTGTGCGCTTGTACTCACATGCAGAATGTTGCTGCATTCCTGCGCGTTATGTTTCACATAAGTGTATTCACGGTATGTTTTGCTGTTTCAGGGTAAAGTGTGTGTGTGAGAGTTTCGTGTGCAAACAGAGCGATGGTTTTGCGATGCCTCTGCTATCAAACTGAAGTTTGATCAGAGTGACAGCTTGCTGAAAACCAATATACGTGCAGAAACTCCCGTCCCACACACACACACACACACCCACTGCTGTCTTATTTCTCTTTTTAACACTTTCCATTTTTCCATTTAGTCACTTTTTGTACTTAAAGATGTAAACTCCTCTGTGGGTTTTGAACATGTGGGATCAGCTGATCGTTCTCACCGCTTTCCATCCAGCAGAAACATTTCAGATCGTTTCTCTGATGCAGAAACGACCAACGTTTGTTGGCTGGAAGCTGCTGAGGATACAGAGGCTGGCACAGTTTAGAGGACAGGAGCTGAGCTCTGATTGGCTGAGCAGAAAGAGGCTGAGCTCTGATTGGCCAATCAGAAAGAGTCTGAGCTCTGATTGGCTGAGCAGAAAGAGGCTGAGCTCTGATTGGCTGAGCAGAGCCAATCAGAGCTCTGCTCAGGTGGTTTGTATTTCACAAATCAGTAATGGAAAGTCTTTTGCATCACACCAGTCATGTGATCAACTACAGGAAGTTACTACTGGCAGAAACACTGAAACACATGACAGGAAGTGGTAGGAGGATTATTCACGTGGAGGATTTTAATTGTGTTTCTTATTTAGTGTAAACATTAGTGAAATGTTGACAATGTTTCGCTCATATTTGTAAAGGAAACAGATTCCAAAGGAAGTCATGGATAGAGATATTTCAGCTTTTATTTTATATTACCGGTAGTTTATTAGTTTTACAGCCTGGATACTCCAGTTAACGATTACTTGATTACTAAACTATCTGATAATGATTTTTGATTAATCACAATTAATCTGATTAATCGTTTCAGCCTAACTGTAAATAAAAAGCAGGTGTGAATTTGCTGCATGTTGTAAACCTGCGCAGTAATGTTGCGACCTGCGTGTGTGAGCTGCAGCCGCCATGTTTCTGAGGGAAAGATGGCGGCCGTGGTTTGAGTCGGGTTGAAGCGGTGCAGCTCCGCCGTGTGATGAGTTGTTTTACTTTGCTGTAAATTGTGGTTCATCAAAGGGAGTCTGTCAGCGGGACGCGGCGCATGGCCGCCGCGCCGCGCCTGTGAACCTCAGCAGACAAACACAGACATGCAGCCAGCAAACATGAGGAGCTCACAGGCTGAAGAAACGACTTGCAGAGCAGAAAAACTTTATGAAAAAGTTCCTTCCAGCTGCAAAAAATGAATGAAACCCATCAGAGAACGGGGTCAACGGGGTCAAACGGGGCCTGAACTGGTGATAATCAGTAGACATTTACCCGGAGGATCATTTTGGTACGCGGAGCCATGAAGGAGAGTTGAAACCGGCGGTTTGTGTTTCAAAGGCGGCGCGTGGCGATGAATGTGAGAGATTTGTCAGTTCAGCGAAGTGAGTCGGCGCCTTGATGTTAGCTAGAGTTACACAGCAGCAGCGCCGCATGAACAGGTAGAAATACTGACACACATGTCAAGGCAGCTGCATCACATTTAATGTTTCACATTCTGTCACATTAAATCTAGGGAGAGGACTTTAGCGCATTAATTTAGATTGACTAATGACGTGTTAATTTTTAAATACATAAATATCGGGGGGTTTTGTTTTTTAAATAAAACTATTTGAAGCAGGTCAAATATCTTAGTCTGCATGTGGAGAACTCTGCATTACAAACCTTTGCAGTTTGAAATTAAGACTAATTTAGTACAAAGTTGAGATTTTAAACCTCTTTAGCTCCTTAAGTTAGCTGTTAGCTAATAAATCAGAGTTTCTGTATTTCTAATGTTCTGTTCCTTCCCTCTGAGATGTTAAACAGGGTTAAAATGTAGCTTTGTTTTCCTCAGCCTTCCTGTTAGCTGCTGTAAATCTCGCTCTCTCCGGCCCTGAATGAGCTACCCATGCTAGCTTCTTGCTCCTCTTTGCTTCGTCTGGCTTCATCTTAAACAGGAAGCAGCCAAATCTGAGCTGTCTTCAGTCAGCAGCAACTTCCACACCGATCCGTGTTACAAACCGAGCCTGCTAAGTGTTTTGCTTTCCCTGATTGGAAAAAGGTTGGATTCCTGAGTTTATGAGCTTCAATCGCCAGTCGAGCTGAAAACCACCTGATTCTGGTTAACAAATGATTTCCTGGCGTTTCTCAGTTGAAAACAACCTCAGGATGAGTCAACAGTCTCTGAAACATGGCGGAAAGCGTCGAGTCATGCTGTGAGATGTTTGCTGCGTGACATGAAGTCTTTTTAGCAGCATGTGTGGAGCGCCTGTTTGCAGCGTTAGCCTCGCAGCTTCACCTGCAGCTTCACCTGCAGCTTCACCTGCAGCTTCACCTGCAGCTTTACCTGCAGCTTCACCTGCAGCTTCACCTGCAGCTTCACCTGCAGCTCCTGGCGACATGCTGAACGCTGCAGATAAATCAGTATATATAAATAGAAACATGCAGCATTCGTGCAGATGTGTGACCTTTGACCCCTAAAGCTAATTACTGTTATGTTTATAACAGTTAACATGCTGTTTACTGTTCAGACCTTCAGCTTCACGTCTCTGCATTTATATTTATATTCTGCAGTTTCTGTTTAGTTCTTTGGCCACGCCCCCTACGCTCTGCCGGACCTCAGACCTCAGACCTGACCTCAGACCGGACCGGACCTCAAACCGGACCTCGCAGTCCTGGGAATATCCTGAAATAATGCAGCTGGAAAATGGATCTGGTTTCTTTCACACAACATGAAAAGCTGCGATCAAATCAAGGAGGCTGAATTTCTGCTGCGTCGTTAAAACCTCAGACAGAAGCTGCTGGACGAACCACAGATTTAATCAGATTTAATACTTACACGTTACATTAGGTCATGTATAAAATTATATTGCCAAGACTGAACAGATCGATGCTTTTCAAAATAGTTTTAATATTAAAGAGGTTGATTTAGGACACAATTTATCCAAGAATTACCACTGGATGCCAAACATCTCAAACATGAAGAAAAACTACAAATATTGCAGAAACTGTTTCCTGCAGCAGCAGAAAGTTTTTCCGGTTAGTAAAGCAACAAACTGCCTACGACTACAGAGATCAGAGAACAGATTTACCATCTCCAGTTTCAGTAAAACTCTGATTTGAACATTTCATTTATTTATATTAGAGGCATCAAAAGATGGAAGAAGTGACTGTAAACATTTTAACAAGTTATTAAATATTTTAAACTCTTTAGCGGTTAGCATGGTTAGCATAACAAACTGCAAAGTCTCAGTGTTTCCATCCTGACAGTCAGAGGATAAAATGAAGCTGCTCTACTGTACTCTGTTAAACCTTCCTGTTATCCACTGAAAGTTTAGCTCTCTCTCGCCATGTTGCAGCCTGAAGTAATAACTATAAACATGTCAATAAATACAACATCCACTTAAAAGCTTTTGTGTTCTCAGTTACTCTGATTTTAGTTTTTTCAGCATCTCACTGCTGACCTTCTGTCTTCCTCATTCAGTTACGTTATCCACACTGAAGAGTGTTACTAGAACGACTGATTTCTGTACTTTGCATGACGTTCTGAGAGGAAGAGGCTTTTTGAGCATGAAGTGTTCCCTCTGTCATCAGATTTGCATGGAAAGCAAATTAAAAGTTTTTAATTTGCTGATTTGAACTTGTCAACCTGCTTCACTCTCAGGTTTTCTTAAATGTCCTTATAAGGATTCCTGGCTGCGGCGAAACGAGTTTCATAAAAACCCAGATCTGAAGCAGGACGGACAGAAACCTCTCATCTTCCTCCTCAGTGTGACGCCGCATCATTCATTTCCCGAAAGCGTGTGTAAAAGCGGGTGTGTGTACGGAGTAAAAACAGCAGGTTGCTTTTGTTCATGACTGTACAGTCAGCCTCCGCCCTCACACACACACACACACACCCTCACACACAGGTGGCTGTAATTAGCGTATAAAGCCCATTCATGGCTGAGGATCAAACCTGCGTGCCGCTCGGATTCAGGAAATACAAAGCTCTGTTCAAAGTTGGATTCACACACTCGGTCGCTCGCTTTCAGCTGCTTCGCTCTTTATTTCTCTTTCTCTGTTTTGGTTGCGATGATTGCATGAAGAAAGGTTTCCCCGTAAACGTTTTTTTGTTTAGTCTGAGTGAAACGGGCCTCTGTTCTGCTGCCCTGCAGGAACTAACCAAGTGCTCCATGTTTATTCCTGAGAGCGGAGAGAAAATACAAGATTATGGGTTAAAACCCTCAGCTTATCCAATCACACTGCTGGTATTTTTGCAGTCGTGTTCAGATCAGCAGGTTACTGTAGAAATTTGAGTTGATTCAATTTCAGAATGACAGATTTTTTCAACATGGCTGCCTTTTTATAGCCGTTTAAACCAGTTATTGTCATAAAATGTTCCCATTTTTTATGACTTAGATAAAATAAATGAGACATAATAGTTTTGACTTTGGATCAGAATTACTGAGGACTTTACTGTTGGCGAGTTTCAGCCGTCAACTAGGAGAAGATGAGAGAGACATTAATGGCTAATGTTAGCTTCTGCTAATTTGTTATGTGTTTAGTGATTTAGTGTTAACTTACACTCATTTCCTATTTGTTTAGTGTGTTGGCTTTAGCTTATGCTAATATTTTTATGTTTTTAGCATCAGCTTCCTCTCATTTTCTATGTGGTTAGCTTAGCGTTGCTGAACTAAGATTCTTGTTTAGTGAAATAGTGGTTAGTAAACTTAACTTTCTAGTTAGCTGCTCCCACAACTGACAATAACTACAGCTGATTTTAGTGCAAACATATATTCCCCAGTACAACCATGGCAGCCATTTTGAAAAATGTCCACCAGAAACAGAAAAGAAGAAATTAAGGAAATGTATATGATTTCTGCAGTTCAAAATATGTAGGCTATGATTTCAAACATCCATCTAATTTAGCTAAATGTTTTATTCCACAACATCCATGGTGGCCATCTTGAATTTGTTGGTTGCTGCTGATCAGTGCTGGTCAGCTGGCTGAAAGAAGGCTCCTGTTTGTTTTCCAAACATTCAGCTGCTTGGAAGTGAGTCTGGTTTGGAGAAACATGTGGAAATCACAGCAGCTGGCTCGATTCAGGGAAAACTTCCACATTTAGACGCTTTTCCACATCAAACATTTCACTTTTGAGGATTTCTTAAATTGGTGTGGGTAGAGCGTGATTTAATTAATCCAGTTAGTCATACAGAAATCAAAGAGCTTTGTTTTATTCAGCTGTTCTTGCTTCTAAACTTCACTTTTCTAAATGTCAGTAGGTTTTGTATTTGTTTTGTTTAAATATCGTCGCCTCCGTTTAAAGAGACTTTTAGAAATGTTCATAACAGGATTTATTTCTTAGAAAATTTAAGAACAAAATTATTTTTTGCTTTTCAGAAGTTATAAGAGTTAATACAATTATATTTGTCTCTGTATTGTTATGTTTGTTGAATTTTCTCAGTATTTTCTTTTTAGAAAAATTCAAATGTCTATTTGAAGGCATGGATTTTCAAAAGTTGGAAATTAATCATGTTTTTGTCTTTTTGGTGAAAAAATAATGTCCATAAAACTTAGAATTTCTTGAGATTAATTAAGATAATTTGTAATTAAAGACCAAACATTGTGGTGCAGAGGTTAAGCACAACCCACACATGGAGGCCTTTGTCCCGTCGCAGGTTCGATTCCCGGCCTGGTGACCTTCACCGCATGTCTTCCTCCTTCTCTCATTACACATTTTCCTGTCAATCAAATAAAAGCCAATAGAGCCAATAAAACCTTAAACAGAAATCATTGTAAAGCTGTAAGAAAAATCTTATTTTTTAGAGTTGACTTTAACTTAGAAATATTCTGTCACTGCAATACCAAAGTGCAGGTTAAATAAGCTTAATAATAATCAGTGCAGATTAATTCTTAGTTTTAAATATATAATTGTTGACGCTCATCCATTTCAATCAATTAAAATGCATGAAATTATCCAATTTTCTTTTTTGCAGCAGAAAGTCATTTTAGTGATTTAGCATTAGCATCTGCTAATGTCTTTGTACTTAGCATTATCATCTGCAAATTTGTTATATAGTTAGTGGTTTATTGTTAGCTTCCGCTCATGTTGTCGTGTTTGGTGGTTTGAATTAAGTTGTAGTATTTTATTTTATACGTTTAGCAGTTTAGCGTTAGCTTCTGCTATATTTTCTATGCGTTTAGCATTAGCTTATTTTTGTATGTGTTTAGTGGTTTTGTGTTAGTAGAGCTAAGATTATGATTTAGCAAATTAGTGTTTACTGAAAAATAACTTTTTCAGCTATTATGAAAATGTATGTTAAATAAGCTTAATATTATGAAAACCTCATTAACTAAGTTGGGGCAGCATGTTGTAGTTTCTCAACTGATGTTTAGGTTGCTATAGTTGCTAAAGTCAGTTAAGTCAACGTCAAGCTGATATAACCTGACAGATGTGTTTTCCAGTGTAATTCTGGTTTTGGAGAATCTGAGCGTTGGATCCTCTCTGACTGAAGAGTGATGCATCGTCTTGTTTTCACCTCCCAGCGCACCTTGAAGCTCTGGCAGAGAGGAACTCTGGGTAATCAGTCGCATGTGATTCACCGTGTGCGTGCATGAGTCCGATTTGCTCATTCTGTCGTTTTCTTGACCAAATAAGCCGGAAAGCTGGAAGCGGCCCCGGGGCCGAGCGTTGCCGTGTGTTCATCATATTTCAGAGCCGGAGCCCAGAACGGCACGTCGTGTAATCACATTTGTAAATAGCATCGTAAAGTTCTCCTCGTAAATGCTTGTTGTTTTCCTGGCACTCCTCAGGGCGGTGGGCGGGGCTACAGGTGTGTGTGTGTGTGTGTAAGACGTGTTAATGAGCTCACATGTTCCACAAAGCGGGTTGAGCGTTTTTCACTCGGAAACTGTTTCTGTGTGACGGATTCATGTTTAAATGGAGCTGGAAGATGTCATCGCCCGACTCGCCTCTTTAACACGTCCAGTCAGTAAATCTGCGGCGCTCGGCGCTCCGGGCGGCCGCCGGTAGTAAATCTGTGGCCCCGCTTCCAGTCCAGCGCCGCCGCCTCTTGACCTCTCTAAAAGGCCGTCACATCCCGACTTGTTCGCTCTTTCTCTCTGTCGCCGGCGCTTTCAGCGTCTCTCCTTCACGCTGCTAATGGCGGTCTGTGCAGCGGCTCGGCCGGTAATGGCTTCCATACGGAGGGCGGGAGGCCCGGCCCGCGGGACCCGGGGCTCCAGATGTGGACCGCGCTCCAACACGCGTCCGGACAATCTGACGGCTTTACGGAATGCGAACTTTTCCATGTGGAGCTCGTTTGGGAACAGATGGTGTTTACATTTTTATTGAGAAGGTTGTTTAGATGTTGTGTAATTGTTTACAGAAAGGAAATGTGTTGGATTGGAGATTAAGGGGGATTTATACCCCAGATTTCCTTCTAAAAATCCCAATACTTCCTCATAAAGTCACAATAATGTTCAATTATCAAGTGGAGAGCCAGAAACATCTGATGTTGATGAAGGAGAATGTTTCACTTTGTTTTACTGCCAATGTAGGTAGAAAACAAAGGAGTAAATTTCCACCCAATAGTTGGAAAAGTCAAAAATTTACTAGAAAAACTCAAGAGACTTTGAGGTTAATCTCAGAAATTTTATACAAATAGATGCGATTTTGAGTTTGGAAAGTCAAAACATTTCCTAGGGGAAAAAACTCTGAAATTTTCTTTTTAAAAAAAAAAAAAAAAAAAACAACTGCTAATTTCAGAGTTTGAAAAGTTGAAAATTAGGTGGAAATTTTGAGACTGATCACGGAAATTTTTGAGAATAAAAACATTTATCAGATTACTCAAAATTTGAGTTTTTGGAGTAAATTTACTTTTCTTCTTCTCTTCTTTCCTAAAATCGCTCTGTTGCACCGTCGTAGAAAACAACATCTTTAATGCAATTTTTTTAATCAACTTTTACGGTAATTTCAGCCTTTTGATTTTCTGACAAGCCAAACTTTCTGCTGATTCTTTTATTTTGAAAATTTCTACATCCCAGACAGACGTAATAAACCGAGAATAATCCAAGTTAAACCAGAAATTAAACCAGAACTCTGCAAAATAAGTTTAAAATTCTTTCTTGTGTAAATCAGATCTCCATGTTTGCAGCTTTAGCTTCACAAACAAACCTTCAAAATGTCTCTTTTGCTAAGGTTGATTGTAATACAGCACGATCCCCAAACATCTTTCATATTTATAGTTTTCAAGCTTAAATTTGTTGAAAAAGTCTTAAATTTGACCTGCAAAACCTGCAGACAGCACGTTGTAAAATTAACTTAAGCTTTAAGCGTTGTTGAGAATAGATCTGTAACTTTTACTAGCTCAGGTTTGGAAGCTTTTTATTTTTAACTTTTATTTCATAAAAAGCCGCTCAGATCAAAAGCCTCTTCTCTGAGGGAGTCCTGGTCAACAGGCAGCAACAAAACACAACTCAGGAAATACACAGTTCAAAGAAAATGTCAAGCTATAAGAACAAGTATGTGTCATTGAATCTGCATCAAGAGCTTTTAGTTTGGATGTAAAAGCATTAAATGAGATAAATTCAGTCAGTCCCAGTTTCTTTTAGCAAATTCCAGGAAGAGGGCGTTCTCATAGAAATAGAGAACATAGACATAAAGAAAACATCTGATTTATCTTCATATCTGTGCTTAGCAGTTTGGTGGAGCTACGGCTGGAAAATAAGTCAATAACAATATATACTACAATAATCACGTGATCAGTATCAATAGATAGTATGTCTCATAGGATATTTAATATTCAATATATAGAATATTCAGTGAAGCCCAATCCAGAACCGCCCAGCATTCTGGGAGATGTAGGCAAAGGAAAAACTATCAGTGTGAGCTAAGCTAGCTGGTAGCATCAACTGACTCACTAATGCTTCAGTTGCCTAGCAACAACCTGCTGAGTAGCTTGCGCAGCAGCAGTTTCAGGCTTTGGAAGAGAGAGCTTTATGAAGATATTAAAAAAACCCGAATCAATAATTATCAATATGTACTGATATGAAACGTGGCTGTAGTGATAAGTTTTTCAGCCATATTGTCCAGCCGGAGCCGCTGGCCGTTTATGACCGCCACGCTGTGATGATCCAAGCCTTCCTGAACGGAGGAAAGCAGGAAACGCCGCGTCGCCTTGCAGCGCAGAAACATTCTGGATCGTCCCAGATCCCACAATAACAGAACGGCTTTCATTGTTTCCACGCTGTAATTGGATGATGGAGTTATAATGATAGTGTGTGTTTTGGTAGGGGGTCGGTGCTCCGACAGGCCGAGCCGCTGCTGAAGGACAAATGGTGTTTACTCTGCTGGTCATGCTGGACGATGGCTTCCAGAAGAGCCATCCACCTCTCCGCTGCAGGAGTTCAGGTTTTAACGCTTTATTCTCCCCAAACTTCAGCGGTTCATCAGAACTGGACCAATTCTTTACCCCAAAATAAAAACCAGCACAAGTCAAGTCTCTGTTGATGAAAAATAAACTTTTAAAGCCTGAATGAACAGGGAAGAAGCTGATTGGTGGTTGGGGTTGATCAAACGTCCAATCAGGTTTGGTTTTTATCATCTTTGTTAAAGTTTCCTTTCAAAAAAACCTTAAATAACCTTGAACAGATGTTTGGCATGAAACTGTCTTGTTCACAACCAGATCAACCAATTTGTTTCTCTTCCATAAGTCAGACCAAATCATATTTGAAATGTTTCAAAGCGTCGCAGTTAGTCCGACATTTACGTCATTTACATGAAACATGCGTCATAATTCTGCATCAGAGGAAGCCAGGCGTTAAATCTGCATGTAAACAATATTTTTCTGGATGATAAAAGCCTCCAGGCTTCGTTTTGGTCTCAACTGCCCACTTTTAATTACTGAGACTTTATAATTTATTTCATTTGTTGTTTCGTTTTATTTTGAATATTTAAAATGTCTTCCACTTCCTGTGGAAATGTTCGTTAGAATTTATAGTTTATAGACATTGTATGGAAATTTCGAGGATGTGCACATGCAGCTACACAGACTCGTTGCCATAGCAACTGTCAACAACAATGGCACTATTTCAGGATTCATCAATAAAAAGCATTCAAACATTTCTCACACAAAGAGCAAAACATTCAATGCATTAAAGTTTTTTGTTTTCAGGCTGGATGTTTATTTTCGGATTATTAATAAGTGATCACTGCGATAGATTAGCTACCAGTGCTATTAGCTACCAGTGCTATTAGCTACAGGGCTATTAGCTAAGCTAACACCGTGGTGGTCGATCAGCTCATTTAAACACCTGCTCCACTGATGATCTGTCAGAGTTGGTGTTTAGGTCGCCTTTTTTCATTTTTAAAATTTGACATCACATCTACATGTTATGGTTTCCAAAGTCAAGCTAGCATACCTGAGCTACTTCCCTCACACCCACTATTTCTTTTCTTAAGACTTTTTCCTGACTTTGTTATCTAGTTGTCTTAGTGTTGTCAATTAATAGCAAAGCACTGTGTCCCTTTTTCTTCTGTATATCGCACGTGCATTTAAGATTTAGTAAGTTATGTTGACAAGTTGACAACATGATGCTAGTTATCGTCGGTCAGCAGGAAGCTGAAGGCGTGGCGTCTCACTGCCGGGGCTCTATTGATCTTTGAGAATCTCACATTATTGTTACTTCAAAATAGCCCCAAAACAACAATATCATCGCTTATTGCTTTAACCTCTGGGATGATTCATCGTCCAGAAATATTTGTTACGGTGACAGAACTAAGCACAGATCTGGTTCTGATCCCGGTAAAAACTTGTGCATCTTTTTCAGCTACAGTCATGTATATCCAGAGCTAAATCCAATGTGTCTGTGTTAAACCTTGGAGGAACCGGAGCCTCTTTGGATCCAAATGGACTCTTATGAACGGGACAGCTGGGACTCGTATTTCTGGCTTCTCTCTGCAGACCTGAAAGCAAATATAAGGAGAGGTTACACAAACACGCTGCCTTCCACATGTGGCCGTGAATCTGTGAGACGCAGCGCACCGTAAAGCCGGTCAGGAGAGAGGAAGGCGAGGGACGCAGGAACGAGGCAGAAACCGAGAGCAGAAAGATGGAAAGCCCCAAAAAATCATTAAACTCTGGAGCTAAACGCCACAAACTGAACCTGGAGCCGGGCGAGCCGCGCTGCCAACACCAGGAAATGTCTCAACTTAGAGATTTCTGGAGTTTGTTCCGAATTCTCACTGAAGCAAAACCAGCAACCTTTTGTTGCATTAATGAATGTGGATGCTATTACTGAGAGTTTGTGAGAAGTTTATTAAAAACAGCTGAGAGGAGGAAGAAATCTCTGCTCTGCCTGAAGCTGAGCTTCAAACCCAACTTCAGGTTTTAACCCAACAACCAAACGTTTGGGAAGAGTCAGCAGAGCTGGAAGACATGTTGAAGTCCAACCGTCCATCCATTAACATCTTATTATTGAACTTTTCCATTGTCATCATTTCTGCTGTTTTGTCTGTAAAGTGAATCATTTTCCTCTCTGTGTGGAGGATCTCTGGCTGATCTGGTTACAGTCGATCCTGACCTGGGGAGGGGTTCGCTAGTGGGGATTTCAATGACTTCTATTCATTTCTACAGCTTAACCTTTATCCTAACCCTAACCAAAACTCAATTCACACCTTAGTCCTAAATCTGACCCCTGACCCAAAAACAGTGTTTCCCCTTGTGGGGCCCAGGCTTCGGTCCCACAAGGTATTAGAAACACACACACACACACACCGCGGGGCTTCAAACAGCGGCCCTCCTCAGAAGTCGCCGTTCGTGCAGCAGGGACCAAGGAGGTAGAGAGGATGGCGGTTTGCTGGGAATGCTGGGACCTCAAGTTACGGCGGAGCGATGCAGGACACATGCAGCCCCTCATGCAGTAACTCATAGCGACCCCGCTGGCAGGACGGGAGCCACGCGGGCCGCAGGATGCTATTAATATTGGTCCCCACAGAGCTCCCTCAATACGTCAGATTAGCTCCCTTCATGTCTGTTTGGAGCTAAAATGGAGAAAATTCAGTGGAAAGAAAACCTAACGCTCCTGTGGCAAGTGAAGGCTTGGTGGTGACACTTTGTATTCATCTTAA
Organism: Brachyrhaphis roseni; assembly: GCA_903066815.1. Taxonomy (NCBI): domain Eukaryota; kingdom Metazoa; phylum Chordata; class Actinopteri; order Cyprinodontiformes; family Poeciliidae; genus Brachyrhaphis; species Brachyrhaphis roseni. Next base: position 15,913 of record CAEFZY010012739.1, read on the forward strand.
GGCTTTCATCACAGAAACACTGCATGAGGTTTGATCTGGTCCAAAGATCAGGAGAAATACCTGACCTCACCTGACCTGACCTGACCTGACCTGACCTGACCTGATCTCACCTCACCTGACCTCACCTAACCTCACCTGACCTGACCTCACCTGACCTCACCTGACCTGACCTCACCTGACCTTCACCTGACCTGACCTCACCTGACCTGACCTGACCTGACCTTCACCTGACCTGACCTTCACCTGACCTGACCTGACCTGACCTGACCTGACCTCACCTGACCTGACCTGACCTCACCTGACCTTTACCTGACCTGACCTCACCTGACCTCACCTGACCTGACCTTCACCTGACCTGACCTCACCTGACCTGACCTCACCTGACCTGACCTCACCTGACCTTCACCTGACCTGACCTTCACCTCACCTGACCTTCACCTCACCTGACCTTCACCTCACCTGACCTCACCTGACCTTCACCTCACCTGACCTCACCTGACCTCACCTCACCTGACCTCACCTGACCTCACCTGACCTGAACTTCCAGCTGTTCTCCTCCAAATCTTCTGCTTTTTCAACACAGCCGATGATGTAACAAGATTTCTGATCCAAATGAGAATTTCTTTGGTTGAACCAATAAAAATGCAGCTTTCAAAGATCACATTTGTCAAGATGGCCGCCGATTTGATACTTTTAAGCCAATAAAATGTTCCCGTCTACATGACATCAGAAACGGAGACTTTGCTGTTCGCGGGTCTCACACCAATCATTAACTGGATGGAGACTTAATGGTTAGCATTAGCATTGACAAATTATTTATGCTTTTAGCAGTTTAGCACAAACTTATGTTAATTTTAAAATTTGTTTAGTGGTTTAATGTTAGCTTCTGCTAATTTTTTTAGGTGATCAGTGGGTTAGCATTAGCTTCTGATAGTTGGTAATGTGTTTAGCATTAGCTCCTCCTAATTTCTTTAAGTGTTTAGCGCTTAGCATCAGCTTCCACTAGTATTGTTGTGTTTAGTGATTTAGCACTACGATAGCTAAGGTTATTGTTTAGTGAAGTAGCAGTTAGTGAAGCTAACATTTTGGTTAGCTGTGCTCACCGGTGGTAATAACTACAGCTGATTTTAGTGTAAACATATTTTCTGGGAACGTCTGTGCCAAAATAGGTTCTTTCTTTTTTGGCATTGGAAGGTTTAGCAGAAATATTTAATTATCTGCTGCACCAATGATAGAAACAGTCTGAAAGCTGTTAGCATTAAAACCATGTTCATATGCTGCACCTTCCTGTTAGCAGCTGGAAGTATTGCTCTTTCTCACTCCCTCACAGCCTCAACATGTAGTCGATTCTTACATGTCTGCTTCTTCTGACTTGGGGTGTTGCAAAAACGTTTCATTTAATGAGCAGAAAAAAGTCAGAAAAACCAGTTTGACCGATTATTCTGGAAACCAGCAGATTCCTCCTCCTCTATTTGTTTTAACAACCTAAGATGGCCACATAAATGGTTTTAAAATGATAAAGAAGCCTCTTTTTAGAAAGGACGACACATTAAAACTCTGTATTTCACCATTTTAAATGTTTCCTGACAATAAAGAATTTATCTTATCTTAAAGAAAAAATGAAAATAAAGCAATTTTATTTGCTTTATTTGCATTTTGTTTAATTTTCTGTGCACCAAATGGATTTTACTGTATGAAAGTTAAAAATTAGAGAATATTTAGTCGCTTCTGTCTTTCTGCCACCAGATGACTCCAGTTTGCGGAACGGAGAAAGTGAACCCGCTGGCGGCTCCATGCAGCCCCCAGACCTGGCTGGGAAACCAGGTAAAAACTCATTAATTATTCATATTAATGTAGAAACCAGGTAAAAACTCATTAAATATTCATATTAATGTAGAAACCAGGTAAAAACTCATTAAATATTCATATTAATGTAGAAACCAGGTAAAAACTCATTAAATATTCATATTAATGTAGAAACCAGGTAAAAACTCATTAAATATTCATATTAATGTAGAAACCAGGTAAAAACTCATTAAATATTCATATTAATGTAGAAACCAGGTAAAAACTCATTAAATATTCATATTAATGTAGAAACCAGGTAAAAACTCATTAAATATTCATATTAATGTAGAAACCAGGTAAAAACTCATTAAATATTCATATTAATGTAGAAACCAGGTAAAAACTCATTAAATATTCATATTAATGTAGAAACCAGGTAAAAACTCATTAATTATTCATATTAATGTAGAAACCAGGTAAAAACTCATTAATTATTCATATTAATGTAGAAACCAGGTAAAAACTCATTAATTATTCATATTAATGTAGAAACCAGGTAAAAACTCATTAATTATTCATATTAATGTAGAAACCAGGTAAAAACTCATTAATTATTCATATTAATGTAGAAACCAGGTAAAAACTCATTAATTATTCATATTAATGTAGAAACCAGGTAAAAACTCATTAAATATTCATATTAATGTAGAAACCAGGTAAAAACTCATTAATTATTCATATTAATGTAGAAACCAGGTAAAAACTCATTAATTATTCATATTAATGTAGAAACCAGGTAAAAACTCATTAATTATTCATATTAATGTAGAAACCAGGTAAAAACTCATTAAATATTCATATTAATGTAGAAACCAGGTAAAAACTCATTAAATATTCATATTAATGTAGAAACCAGGTAAAAACTCATTAAATATTCATATTAATGTAGAAACCAGGTAAAAACTCATTAATTATTCATATTAATGTAGAAACCAGGTAAAAACTCATTAATTATTCATATTAATGTAGAAACCAGGTAAAAACTCATTAATTATTCATATTAATGTAGAAACCAGGTAAAAACTCATTAATTATTCATATTAATGTAGAAACCAGGTAAAAACTCATTAATTATTCATATTAATGTAGAAACCAGGTAAAAACTCATTAATTATTCATATTAATGTAGAAACCAGGTAAAAACTCATTAAATATTCATATTAATGTAGAAACCAGGTAAAAACTCATTAAATATTCATATTAATGTAGAAACCAGGTAAAAACTCATTAAATATTCATATTAATGTAGAAACCAGGTAAAAACTCATTAAATATTCATATTAATGTAGAAACCAGGTAAAAACTCATTAAATATTCATATTAATGTAGAAACCAGGTAAAAACTCATTAAATATTCATATTAATGTAGAAACCAGGTAAAAACTCATTAATTATTCATATTAATGTAGAAACCAGGTAAAAACTCATTAATTATTCATATTAATGTAGAAACCAGGTAAAAACTCATTAATTATTCATATTAATGTAGAAACCAGGTAAAAACTCATTAAATATTCATATTAATGTAGAAACCAGGTAAAAACTCATTAATTATTCATATTAATGTAGAAACCAGGTAAAAACTCATTAATTATTCATATTAATGTAGAAACCAGGTAAAAACTCATTAAATATTCATATTAATGTAGAAACCAGGTAAAAACTCATTAAATATTCATATTAATGTAGAAACCAGGTAAAAACTCATTAAATATTCATATTAATGTAGAAACCAGGTAAAAACTCATTAAATATTCATATTAATGTAGAAACCAGGTAAAAACTCATTAAATATTCATATTAATGTAGAAACCAGGTAAAAACTCATTAAATATTCATATTAATGTAGAAACCAGGTAAAAACTCATTAATTATTCATATTAATGTAGAAACCAGGTAAAAACTCATTAATTATTCATATTAATGTAGAAACCAGGTAAAAACTCATTAATTATTCATATTAATGTAGAAACCAGGTAAAAACTCATTAATTATTCATATTAATGTAGAAACCAGGTAAAAACTCATTAAATATTCATATTAATGTAGAAACCAGGTAAAAACTCATTAAATATTCATATTAATGTAGAAACCAGGTAAAAACTCATTAAATATTCATATTAATGTAGAAACCAGGTAAAAACTCATTAAATATTCATATTAATGTAGAAACCAGGTAAAAACTCATTAAATATTCATATTAATGTAGAAACCAGGTAAAAACTCATTAAATATTCATATTAATGTAGAAACCAGGTAAAAACTCATTAAATATTCATATTAATGTAGAAACCAGGTAAAAACTCATTAATTATTCATATTAATGTAGAAACCAGGTAAAAACTCATTAATTATTCATATTAATGTAGAAACCAGGTAAAAACTCATTAATTATTCATATTAATGTAGAAACCAGGTAAAAACTCATTAAATATTCATATTAATGTAGAAACCGAACAATGACCGGCTGTCAGGATTCTGAGTCTGAGGAAATGTTGAGTTTGGCACAGAAACACCTAAACTGATCAAAGTAATAAACTGGACTTTCTCTGCTGACTCAGCAGGTTCTCATAGTTTTGAGTTTTTAATTCTTGTTTAGTTTTAATTTGTTGTGACTTTTTATGAATTCAGTTTGTTTTAATTGGTTTTTAGAGTGCGTTTGCTGGTTTTTATTAGTTAAATATTGTTTGGTGTTAAATAAAGACAATAACAAAATGACATTAGACCTACTTAATTTGTGAGGAATCTTTTGACAAACTAAAACTAGTTAACTAGAAAAAATCAAGAAGCTTATCAGTTGATTTAAGGAAAATTTTAGTTGATAAAGTAACAAAATTTGTTTGTTGAGTAAAAAAAGCAAAATCAGTTCAGAGTTTGTCAGACTAACATAAACTAACTTTTCAATCCGAAGTGATTTGGGTTAATTTATTAATGTTATTTTAGTTAAATGTCATAAATTCAGATTAGTATTTCTTTTTCGCTTTCCATTAACAAAATAAAGTCGTGGGAAGTTTTTGAGTGCAGTTTCAGTTTAGTCTTTAGAAGTTTTAGTTTTTTTATATAGTTTGGTTCATTTTTAGGTGCAGAAAAGAAAAAGGTCAACGAATTGTGAACATCAATTGGTTAAACAGAAGATACTCATTTTGAAAAAATGTATTTATTTTTTGTTGATCAACCAGGTGATTCTGGTGTTTTATTCCGACTTTTACTGTTTTATTTTCAGCACATCAGTTCAAAAGGCTAATAAATAGATTCAGAAACGAAGGACGTTGTCAATAAATTCAGTATGTTTTAGTTTCATAAACTTCCAGTTTGTTTCTTTCCTTCGGTTAAAACGTTTTTCTCCGTTTGGTGAATTAGTTTTAGTTTGCTGGAACCTCTGGGCTCAGGTTGAGGTTTTGGAGCGTCTCCAGCTGACGCTCCTTCCTGATGGATGATGCTGTAACTGAAGGTCCAACAGGTACAGAACCAGAGCCAACTTTCTCTCTGCAGCTACCCGGAGGAACCCAGACTTACATCAGCTCTCAGCTCCTATTAACACAGCAATCACTTCTAACAGGAGCGCCGAGGTCCAGGTTCTGTTGAGAACCTGCTGTTCCTACAGCGCTGGGAATAACGTCACGGTTCCTTCCTGACTGAAACCCAAAACCTTTGCTTACTTCACATTACCTTTAAATGCAAAATGAAACGAGGAAATGTAAATCTGTGAAACGATTAATCGGCTTAATAATGATTAATCAAATTTTTAAAATATATATATATATATATATTTTAAAAATTTGATTAATATATATATATATATATATATATATATAGTTTAGGCATATAGCACAAATTCTGCGAAAAAAGTCTTCTGTTGAGCAACTTTTGGATCCAATTATTTATCAGTTAATCAACAAATGCAAGTGCAGCAGCAACATATAGTTTTTTCAGCTGAAGATGCAAAGCAAATGCTCCTCACCCCAGGAGAGCCTGGTTTGAATCCAGCCTGGTCTACTACATTTCGTTGCTTGTACTTGTGACATTGCAATGACAATTAAGTTGAATTATTATTATTATTATTATTATTAAATATCATGCATTCACTGAAGGAATCCCATTTTTTATTTAAAAAAATGAATAATTGATCTTTTAATGTATTTCTAACATTGTATAAAATAAGCTTAAGTGGTTACATGAAAATATGCAGAAAGTGGCGTTTTATATGATCTATTCTTTTGACGATTAATCATGAGAATAATTGATTAATCATGAGAATAATTGATTAATCATGAGAATAATCGATTAATCGTCAGGAAAAATCATCAGAATATTTGATTACTAATATATTCTATCTAACAGATGCATCTCCATGAGCTCCTCTGATATAATTGAATTGCTTCATTCAGCAGATTGTGAGGATTATTTGTGGGTTCTACAGCAGAGATCGGACATCTTGCTGCTCTGTCAGACACGTCGTTGTGTCTCGGTCCTCTTCTCCATCCCAGCATGTTCTCGTCCATCAGTGGGCGCTGCAGGCAGTAATGTGTTCCAGCCTGGCCTTTCCCCTGGAGAGGCTCTGAATAGTTTCTGTCCTCCTGGGTTTTTTTCCTCTGAACTTTGGTCCGTCTGAAATGAGCTCACATCCAGGAAACCCAGCAGTCTTTCTGCACCGACTTGCTTTATAGCTTCCTGCTTTTCTAAAACAGCTTCAGGTTTTGTTGCTCCATGTTTCGTGGCTGACAGCGACTCTCTATGGAACCGTCAAACCGTCCGCTGGGGCCGTTTGGACCGCGGTGCAGCCTGAGGTCATCAGCGTCAGCAAGAAGACTCGGAGCGGCGCGGATGTTTCAACAAACCAAAAAATAAAACCGAGAGCCACAAACCATTCACTCTGGATAACAACTGAACCTTTGGTTGTTCCCAGTCTGGACTTTGACTAGACAAACCTCCAACAGGTTTAGATTTTTCTTTGCCCAACATTTCAGACTCAGATTGGATGGAGAACATCTGAGATTCTCACCTGGACTTTGACTAGACCATGGATCTTGAGGGTTATCAGTAGCAGGAGTTTGAAAAAATCGTGCAAACTATTTCCATTTCAAAGATGGAGCTGCTCACATCAACTCAAAGCTTTTTTCTCATAAAAACAACTTTTGTCTTCTACTTTCAGGATGTTATTTTGGTTGAAATGCGTCTTCATTCTGATAATTTTATGACTATTTTCTCATAATTTAACAAGATTCTCGTAGCCTGACCCTGATATTTTCTTGTACACCTCAGAGAAGGAGATCGCTTCTAAAATAAAAGACCTTTTGAAAATATTTCATTTACAATGAACCCGCTTCAGCCCGACTCCGGTCCGCTTCAGCCCGACTCCGGTCCGCTTCAACCCGACTCCGGTCCGCTTCAACCCGACTCCGGTCCGCTTCAACCCGACTCCGGTCCGCTTCAACCCGACTCCGGTCCNCGGTCCGTTTCAGCCCGACTCCGGTCCGTTTCAGCCCGACTCCGGTCCGTTTCAGCCCGACTCCGGTCCGTTTCAGCCCGACTCCGGTCCGCTTCTGCCCGACTCCGGTCCGCTTCTGCCCGACTCCGGTCCGTTTCAGCCCGACTCCGGTCCGTTTCAGCCTGACTCCGGTCCGTTTCAGCCCGACTCCGGTCCGCTTCTGCCCGACTCCGGTCCGTTTCAGCCTGACTCCGGTCCGCTTCTGCCTGACTGCGGTCCGTTTCAGCCCACATCCGGTCCGTTTCGGTCGAACTCTGTCCGTCCTGGTCCATTGTTTCCTCTTTGATCTCGTCTGACCAGAAGACTCGATCCTGTGACAGTCGCATCCAGGACTACGGCCCCCGTGCCCCGGAGATGACCTTTGACCCCTCCTAAACTGATAGTCAGCTGCTGGTTTCATTAGCGCTAGCTCGGCTGTGCTGACCAGGTTCTTGGTGAACTGTTTTGAGTTCTGACCCAGTTTCAGCTTCAGATCTGTTTACTTCCTGTGATCCGGACATGCAGCTCCATGTTGGAGACGGTTCCCGTCAGTAAACACGGCGTCCGTCATCGCCCCCAGCATCAGATGGAAAGATAAACCAGCCTGAAGTGGAGAGGAGGAGGAGGATGAAGAGGGCGTTTTGGCAGCTGTCCTGCTGAGATATGCCGGTGAACTCTGGCCTCTTTCTGCCTTTCAGGGAGATCTTGTTGTCCCCATGAGGAGTCACGGTCTGTTTCAGAAGCTGAATGAGAGCGGGACGCTTGGATTAGACCCTGATCCTCTCAGTTTTTATCAAAACAAAGCAGAACGGTTCGGATGCCAGAGTAAACATGAAGAATAAAGCTGAGCAGAGATTACTCCGTCTCCTTGCTGCTGTTTGATTTGAGGCATTTTGATGCCAAGATATTTCATGTTGTTGTGTTTTCCTCTCCAGCTCAGGCTGCGGCGCGTTCTAGGAAACAGAATGTAGGTCAGATCTTTGATTAGGCCATCCGCCAGGAACCGATGAGATCAGACGGAGTGGACCCGGGTCAGGCTTCGGATCAGCTGGTTCTGCTGAGACGGAGCGGGAAGAAACAAACATGGCCGCCTTGCCATCTGCTGGGCTCCTCTGGGAAGAATCAGTAAAAGGTCCAGACCTTCAGAACCAGTTTAGGGTCCAGGGCAGCTCCTTCTTCGCTGGTTTTCCGATGAAATGGTTCCGGTTCTGTCAGGTCAGGTCAGGTCCACTACAGTAAAATCAGAACCTGCAGCAGCTTTAGCACCATTTACCCATGATGCCCAGCTACAGTGACTCAGGAAGTCCAAATAGACATTCATTTTCTGTACTTGGTTCTGATTGAGAACTGGATTCACACCAGAGCCTCAGAAAGTGGATCTGGGTCCGGTTGATCACTGCCAGAATCACGGGACTGAAACCGTCTGAAGAGGTCCGTGGAGCCGGTCCGCCCCGCCGTGGATCGGCGGCCATATTGTCCATACAGGACGTGAACAGAGAAAGTTCATGCAAATAAAAACATGAAGTCTCAGTTCCTCATCGGGTCCCACAACCACCGGAGAAAAGGTGCGTACCGCAGAAGACGTCATGAGGCCAGGTTACAGCGGACGGATTTTATTCTCTGATTTCTGTAGTTAATGTGGGAGGATCGTCAGGAACGGATCTGGAGACGATGAAACTGGAGCAGAAGATGGTTTCTGCTTTCCGTGGTTTTCTCTCCAGAGGCTTCCTGTGGAGGAATGCGTCCCGTCTTGAGCAGGAATGTTTGACTGAAGCCTGGAGCTACGATCATTTTCAGCTCTACTCAGATGTTTCTGCCATAGCACAGGGTCAGAGGTCAAAGGTCAAGGGGGGTTCTGAATAATTTCTTCTTCTTTATATATATATACTTTATTGAATTTTCTCTTTTTTGACACAACAAATTTACAAACAAGAAACTTAACATGGTACCATGTACTTATACACACTTACATTCACTCACCATTCAAACCTGCATTTGTTTAGTTCCAAAAATATACAAAACCTTTTAGATTAAGACAAAGAAAAATAAGGCAATATATGAATAGAAACTGTAGTCAAGACACCCATTAATCAGCTCCACCTTCAGTCCCTATGATTCTCATATTTGGCTCCCAGAGATTCTCAAAGTCCCGTTCTTTACCCTTGGTGATGTATCTTAGTTTTTCCAGTCCGAGCAAATTTGCTATTTCTTTCTTCCAGAGTCCATGGAGGGGCTTCCATGCTCCTCCAGCATAACGCAATAGATCTTCTGGCTTGAAGAAGTCCATAGTCTATCAATTTAGTTTTCATCTGTGGTTGTTTAAATTCCATTGGGTTTATTCCTAGAACACAGATTTTAACCTCTAATGGGATTTTAACCTTAAACAATTCAGATAAACCCAATAACACCTTTCCAAAACTTCTGAATGTTAAGACATTCCCACAAACAACGGAGAAGAGTTCCTTTTTCAAATAAGCATTTAGTGCAAGTATCTGGAATATCACTGGACATATGATGGAGCCTAACTGGTGTTATATAGGTTCTCATAAGACATTTATATTGCAGAAGTTTAAATCTTGTGTTTATCGTTTGTTGTTGTGCCTGATTCCAGTCTTCCTCATCTGTATCTTCTAGATTATCTCGTCTCCAAGCATCTAACTTATCAATTGCTGAATCCTTAGAGGAAAGCATCAACAAATTATAGAGCAAAGAAAGAAAACCTTTCCCTTTTAAATCTCCAACACCTCTTCTATTTTTGATAAGGGTGGAATGTCAACTATTGTTTCAGTTTTGATGACATGTAGTTTTTCAATTGCAAGTATTTCAAAAAATGTTTTGGGGGTATTAAATACTTCTTACATAACTGATCGAAAGAAAGTAACATGCCATCAACATATAGGTCTTTAATTTTCTGAATGCCTTTGATTTTCCATAGTTGAAATCCTCTGGCCACATGTGTTAAGTCAACAGAGTTCTGTACCTAAAGCATCAGGATCCGTGTTGTGGAAGAGGAAACAATCTGTATTTTCATGATCTCATCAGAAGTTTTCTATTAACAGAAGATGCTTTTCTGCTCAAAAACATAACTCTAGATGCAGAACTCTGTGTGCATTCCTGCTCTGAAAGCCGCCTGACGACTTTCAGGTGAGTTCCACAGAACTGGGCCTCACCTGTGGTGTCAAGTTACAGTGTGAGCCAAACATGCCCCTCTCAGCAGCCCTGACTGCAGTCTGATGTTCTGACTGAAAATCTCAGGTAAGTTCCACAGAAACAGGCCCTTACCTGTAGCACCACATGACCTCGCCCTCCATGGTCGTCCCCCCATCCCTACATCCCTTTCCTGTCATGTGACGTCACAGAAACCAGCATATTTAGTGCTCCAGTAGACAGAAGGTTGGATCTGTGGGACGGCTGAAGTCTCCACTGGATGTGCACAGCTGGGTTTTTAATCACAGACCCTCAGTAGGATGGTAATGTGATGCGTACGGTACCAACATTAGGCCACGCCCCCTGAGTCAAGCTTGATCCCAATCCCCATTCCTGCCTGTTTCCCAGTAACTCTTGGTATCAAACAGAAAGTGACATTAATATTGAAATTCTTCACAGCAGATGAAGCTGTGCGGGTTCAGACTGGCTGAAGCCTGACTTTCTACCAGCTCAGAGGACGAAGCCGTTATCGCCATCAGTGGACAGAAACAGGAAACTGCAAACAGCTGGCTGACCTCCTCTCTGGTTCTGTTTGCATAGCTAGAGAAGGGTCAGAGGTCGTACTCACCGGTTGTCAGACGGAGCTCAGCGATGCGTTGCCTGCTGCGTGAAGACGGCGGTGCTCTGCTTGATCGACCCAAACTGAGCTGCTTCCAGGTTCCTTCCACAGAAATGCTGAAGGCGCTGCTCAGAAACCGGTTCTGTCGCTCCTCCAACATGTTCTAACTCTTTCGGTATCTCATCAAAACCGCCTGTAAATTGGAAGATCACCATCTGCTTCTTCATCACCAAAGCTACAGTCTAAATCCAGTGCTACTTCTGCGTGGTGCTGCAACCTGTGGGGAGGTCAAAGAGGATGATGGACGCTTATTCTGGACCGGTCCGTCTATTACAACGGTCCCAACGCATTTTGCTACAGGAAACACGCGGAGTAACGTGGAGCTTAAAAAACACTGGGCTTTGATAGCTACTATTCGTTCATTAAAGGCTTTGAGATCTCTTCTGCTTGATGTCACTTGTAATGAGTAAATGTTTTACTGTGAGTTTCATCGAACGCTTTAGTGACACTTTGAGAGCAGCTGCAGTTCAGGAAATAGTCTGTTGCTGTTGTTAAACAGTCTCCTAGTGAGTGAACATATGGGGTTCCCCAAGGCTCCATTCTAGGACCCCTTTGATTCAATATCTATATTCTCCCACTGGCTCAGGCTATAGCAGGAAATAAGATCAGTTACCATGACAACGCAGATGATACACAGCTCTACATTGTGATGTCACCAGGTGACCTTTGACCCCATCCAAGCACTGAAAACAGATAAATGTGTGGATGAGACTAAACTTTCTGAAACTGGAGTTATTCTAGAGCAGTACTTCTCAGGTCCGGTCCTCAGACCTCCCGCCCTGCATGTCTCAGGTGTCTCCCTTCTTCTTCTTCTTTTTGTTTAATGGCGGTTGGCAAACAACTTTTAGGTGCATTACCGCCACCTTCTGGACTGGAGTATGG